>JBBPBX010005598.1:44660-71468 GCA_038048925.1 Garcialebias charrua | reverse complement strand
GCACCTTAACATGTAATTTTAGCACATTGTTAATGTGAAATATATCTGCAAAAATCTAAAAAAGCTAAGTCTGGTCCTCTGGACATTCAACTTTTGAATGTCCAGAGGACCAGACTTAGCTTTTTTAGATTTTTCTACCTGGATTATTGAGCATGCATCAGGGTATATCTGCAAGAAGTTTTCATTTTCTGTGTTTATTGTATTTGAACTGTATTTATTCTTGTTAACACTACAAATGTCACATATTTTACCCATGTGGTGACGGATAATCGTAAACTCGGTTGATCTGTTGTGTTACTGTAACTTAGACATGTTCAACATTATTTAACAAGAGACTACAAACTGAATTAATCTGCAATAATTTATTTACAGCATGCAGCATCGAAGCAACACTTGGGCAAAAGTAGATACATTTTCACGTTCAGTTCATCAGTCAATGTTCACACAGATAATAATTCATATTTTCAAAACAACACTGGGGCCTTGCAAACAATAATGTCTCTCTGGCCAGTGCACCAAAGGGCTGAGGTGTGTAAACATTACACCTATAGTCTTTCTAAATGTGGTGGACACAAGCTTTCGGTTGATGCAGAGCAGGTGTGCAATGTGCTGGATTAGCAGATTAAGCCTCAAGCGCATTAAAGTTAGAAGGAGCATCTGAAAATGTGAAAGATTTCTTCCAGGCTGTGGAAGACAGGGGAGCAGCTGAGCCAGCACACCCATCACAACAGCCAAACATGGAAGCCCAGTGTAATACTTGACAATTGCATCATCTTTTAAGAATTGCTCATTCATTTTCTTTTGGGACAGCTCTTCCTTCAGGATCCTGTTTTCCTCCAGCAAGCGATTAATTTCAGCACCTCTGAGGACACACAGTCCACATTCCTGCAGTGTTTCAGCACTGTCCTTTAGTGCAGCTTCATCACCCTTTGACCCCGCGCCGGTTTCATCCACCTCGGACCTCTGTACACCTTGAACCACGTCGGACCCCTGGGCTGTTTCATCCTCAGAAAAACTCTGAGCAGCTACACCTGGAGGAGCAGTTTCATCCATCTCTGATGTCTGGCTACGCAGATCTGGTGGTGTGGCAGGTGCAGTGTTGACCTCTGTGGTTGATTTGTGTCTCTTGGTCCGACGGGCAAATCGGGCAGTGTTCATTGTTTTGACTTCGGTGTGCCCGAGATGTAAAGAGGGTACCCAGTCAGGATCACAATGTAGGAATTCATACGCTGGCTTGCCTAAGAAGAGATAAAAGAACTTGATTAGATGATCTAGCTAGCCAGCCAGCTAGCTGTTTGTAAACGATCCTGTGTTACATATGAGCAGTTAATAAGTGTAATATTATTTATTTAAACCTTACCTGTGTGGAAATGCTTCGAACACACAAACATGTGTCTGGAAATACTCCTGAAAGTGATGTTTGTTCGTTTAACAGGTCATGTCACCATGTCTCTGTTAGCTTAGCAACCTGTGTTCCTCTGTGTTGTTTTCATGCCGGAAAGATGAAAAAACGGACTCCATTTGCAATACGGCTCCCCCTGCGATCGTGAGAACGATTGTGACAGTTTACAACACAACAAGTAGTTACCAATTCAGCGTATTTCACCTAGGATAACACACTACAACTAACGCAAACCCCGGTCACGTCAGACTCCGTGTCCGAAAGTACCGGGATGCTTTGCGCGATCCCGGTCCCGCTGACGTCACGATTCCAAGCTCACATTATTCCTACGTCCCATGATGCTTTGCGCGAAATGTGCACACGACTTCCGGTTGACCGGAAACACCGTTTGTTTACATGCGAGTAATACAGTTGAAGACAGTCCAAACTTTGTTGTTTTAGTTCATTAAAAATGTGGGAACACCACTCGTTTTGTTAAAAGAGGAGGGACAAATAAAAAGAAATTACAGATGTTACCTGATCGCGCAGACATAATTTAAAAATAACGCGTTTGCTCCGGCCTCTCGGCTAAGGTTTATTAGCAGCTATCTCGGCTAAAGATACCAGTCGCGTCTGAGATCTATCGTTTTAAGACAGTAAATCTTCCAAAACTCTCATTAATATCCCTCCCCGAATAAAAAGAAATAACAGATGTGACCTGATCGCGCTGACATAATTTAAAAATACATAAATAGCGAACGCGTTTGCTCCGGCCTCTCGGCTAAGGTTTGTTAGCATCTATCTCGGCTAAAAATACTGGTCGCGCCTGACATATATCATTTTAAGACAGTAAATCATCCAAAACTCTCATTATTAAACCCTCCCTGAATAAAAAGAAATTACAGATGTTACCTGATCGCGCAGACACAGCCATAGAGTAGGATGCAGGAACACTCTTTCTTTGTTTTGGGTCCGTGTTGAAAACACTGTTGTTTTAGCCAAAGATTTAGCTTGGTCCGGTTGTTGGTGCAGCCGCGAACAGCACAGCAGGTACCTGAACCCCGGTAGGACATTTCTGTAAACGTTCCGTTTAAACAAAAGCTGTGTTTGCTCCGATAAAATGAATGAAAATAACTTTCAAAAACACCCGCGATCCATAGTCCGCCTATGGAAAACAGGCACTTCCGGTGTCGGACCGGAAGTTCAATGCACATTCGCTTCTACAGTGACGCATCCAGGAATATTGTGGATACCTGTCCGCCACTTGAGTGGACCAATCAGGTCACTGGGATTTCTGTCACGTGTTCAAACACTAACCGCATCAAATAACACTGATAAACATCTGGACAGGTGAACAGCAGTGGTGGAGAAAGTACTCAAACACTGTACTTAAGTAAAAGTACAAATAAACAGACAAAAATGTACTCTAGTAAAAGTAGAAGTGCCACATTAATGTTTTTACTCAAGTAAAAGTAAACTAGTACTTTTTATTTATTTATTTAATTTATTAATTTCAAATTCAAAACACAAAAGAAACAATTTACAAACCATATGGAGAAAGAGAAAAAAAAACAGATTTAAAATGAAAGGGAGCAGAATAAGATTAAAATTCTTATAATATCTGCCCCTTCTTAAAACAAAATCAATTCAAACAATCAATTCAAACAATGATTATCAATGAACCAAATTAATAACTCATAACAATTTGCCGATTTATAGTACATTTAGTATTTACCATTTATATATATCTTTTCAAGAATTTATTCTTAATCATTTTCTTAAATATAGACATTGACTTAGCTTTTTTGGCATCATTATCCAAACTATTCCATAAACCTATTCCATGTAGTAAAGTAAACCGACCCTTTAAACTAGTTCTATAATGTGGTTTAACAAAAATGTCTGTTCCCTTAAGATTACAACAACTTTTCCTTTTTACAAAATGCTTTTGAATACTGTATTTGTAGGTAGTGTGTAATTTTGTGCTTTATACATTCATAAAAAAACATTATGTGGTACTATAATTGTATTATACCGCAAATACAAGGCTTTATCCTTCAATAAATCCTTTACTTTATATATTACTGATGTGGATTTGGATATTTTAGTTTTAACAGAATTTATGTGCTGTTTCCATGACAGTTTATCATCAATGATTACACCCAAAAACTTTGTTTAGTTTACTCTACATATGTCAACACCATCAGAAAAGAACAACAGTAGTTATCTTTTATTTAACTAAAAATCATATAATTTGTTTTATCAATGTTCAACAATAACTTATTTAAATTAAACCAAGTTTGTATGTTAACAAACTCCTTCTTCATTAACTCAATCACCTGTTCCAAGTCATTACCCGAATAAAAGAAAGTGGTATCATCAGCAAAAAGAACACATTTAAGAATACCAGACACATTCATCAAATCGTTAATATATAAAATAAACAACTTAGGTCCAAGTACAGAGCCTTGTGGTACTCCACATGAGTACTTGTTTTAAAAAATACTTAAAGTGTTAAAAGTAAAAGTATTTGCTGAATGTATTACCTATATAATAATAATAATCATCATTTTATTTTAAAGCGCCTTTCAGGACACCCAAGGACACTTAACAAACCAATACAGTGTAATACAGATCAAACATTATCAGCGACAAATCGAAAAATAAAATACATAAAGGATATAAAATGCAAGATAATAAAAATACATTTAGTAAAGTTAATGATAAGCTAGTCTGAAGAGATGGGTTTTCAGGGCAGTCTTGAACAGAGAAAGGGAGGTGGTGTTTCGAAGGTCTGGCGGTAGAGCGTTCCAGAGGTGAGGGGCAGAGCAGGTGAAGGCCCTGCTCCCCATGGTGGAGAGGCGGGCAGAGGGTACATGGAGATGTAGCGAAGAGAAGGATCTGAGAGAGCGTGATGGGGATGGAGATTTGTAGGAGGAATGCAATGGTCTACATTACAATATCATTAAGTGTGCCTACCATATGTACATTTTCTGTAATACAATTAATAATAATAACATTAAGCAAAATAGGTAAGAGGAATGATTATACCTTTGAAAGTTTTTAAATGGCACAAAGAAAACCAATGTGTCACTTTAACTGCAGTAAAAACATTTAAAAGTTGTCTGCCTGAAAAAAGGAGCATTAGACACATCTAACAAAGGAATATCTGATAATTTCAACTCCAGTTTGTCATCAACTCTAGTTAAAATACTGTCTAGTCAGCCTTGTAATGGGTCAATAGTGAACAATATTTTAACTTCCTAACACCATTTTCAAAACTTGGACCCGAGTTTCGAGCCATTTGGAGACATCTCTTTTCTCCTAACATCCCATGATGAACTGACACATTTTAATATTGCAGCAAGAATTTCTTGTTCAAGTTCAGAAGGAGTTGGTTTTCAAAGTTTTTTGAGTCCAACCTGGCTCTTTTGTGAGAGAGAATCTTTCCTGCTGTACTGAACAGTCTTTTAATAGTCTTTCAATAAGTCCATGGGTGGTGCGTATCTTCTAGCTGACTCTCCATGGCCAGCGGTCACTCTTTCAGGGATGAAGATGTTCACATCCTTGATAGAGAGGAACAATGGTTTGAGAGAGGAGTAATGGAGGCCATCTTTGTGAAAAGAAACCATCCATCATTAAACAGAGGTGGAGGCCTCCGTGTTCAACTGTCCCCCTCTTACAATGCTGTTATAGCTAGTATCACTCAGCCCTCTGTGAATAGCAAACAGCCATCAGGGCACTAATGATCCATCATGGCTGATGGTCCTCCTTAATCATGTGAGCAGCTGGTTTTGGCTGTCATCAGCAAACTGGTTGATCCACTATGAGAAGGTTCTATTTATAAGACTGAGCTGAATACAGCTCCTCAGACTGAGGAAGTCTTTCGGATGAAAGACGAAACGTTTCTACAAGTTTTGTTTTGTTTTGTTTTTTGAATGTCCAGAGAACCAGACTTAACTTTTTTTAGATTTTTTTTTCTACCTTACCGTAATTATTGAGCATGCACCAGGATATTAATTTTCTTTGTATTTTAGTACAAGTTAAAATAAACTACTGCTGAGGGACCAAAGTGCATCTGACTGCAGACATCTGCCTTAGTTATTTTCTTGTTTTTGATAATCATTCCAGAAATGGTATACCGGTACATCTTTTTAGCCAGTTCTGAAACTTATTTTCCACTATATATATTTTTTTAAATAAATAAATAAAATAATCCATAGATATTGTTTTATTACCTTTTTGGGCTGTATCCTACTTGTTCAATATGTATATAATAAAATATTTTGCCCATACCTTTCTTCAGGGTACTGTCCTCCAGACCTGTAAACAAGAGTCTGACTCCAGCCAAATGTAAGTCACAATGTTAGGGTTTGAACTGGTGAATTTAATTTACAAACTTTTATATTTCTTTTGTAAACAAAAGATTCATACGTTTTGTTGTTTTCTTTCCTTCTTTTGATTGCTGTTTTTGTCTGTGTGCCTAGAAACCAATATTAGATATCCAGAGGGCCAGAGTATGTGATGTATGCTCATTAGGAGTGTAACGGTACGCTAAAATCACATTTCGGTTCGGTTCAGTTTCAAGGAGGGCTCGGTTTGGTTTATTTTCGGTACAAAAAAAAAAGACAAAATAAAGACTTACAAAATGTTTATTTTGAAAATATGCCAAAAATACGTTTGTATAAAAATAAATAAAAGTGACCCATTTGGATGATATTTTAAATAAACAGCACTCTTTATAATAAATAAACTATACTAACAATAATAAAAATCTTAATAAATACAATAACAGTCAGAACCAGAACAATAAGCAGCAACAGACTGTTTACAATTGAACTAATCAAGTTTTAAGTTTTTGTCCAAAAAGACCAACTTGTCCACATTTTCTGCTAAAAGCACAGATCTAGTTGCAGTGAATATCTCCAGTGGTGGAGAAAATCATTTCAATAACAACAGTAGCAGCAGTGTGTCTGTATTTGTCCTCATTACTCACAACCTCTTATTGGACCTGTTCCCCCAGGTGGGACAGGTCCCTGGAAAAGTTTAGAGTTCAGTCATCACAGACTTCTTAGCTGCAGGTGATCTGGTGGATTTCCCTGAAGAGGAAGAAGTCATCTACTATCTCTGTCCCAGACTGGAAATAAAACACAAAGAGGTAAAAAAAAAAAAGTTAATAAGATTATGATAAAAAAAAACGATTAATTAGATGATAAAAGAACAATACCTCTTCTTGAACGGTTGAATCTCTCAGTCATCATCATCATCAGGGCTTTAATCAGGTCCAGGGCTTGTTGACAATATCAGTTTGAACTTTTTCATAAAGTTCTGAACTTTTTGGTTGAAGTGTTGACACGAAGGATGTCATAGTGGGACTCAAGAACTTTAAAGCTGGTGCATCAAAAACATTCAGACATAGATCCAGAGCTTTAAAAACTCCTACAGCTTGTGATGAAGGATGTTTAAATGCAGCTGCTGTTAGCGGTGTTTTCAACAAGCTGCTTTTCTTCATTCACGTTCGGATGACGTCGTTTCAAGCGCGTTAACAAGTTAGATGTGTTGCTGCTGCAGATCCAGTCTTGTGAAACAACGTCGACACACAGCTTTGGATGTGCGCTCGTCTTTTAACAAGAAAGCCATAACGTTCCCAAACAGACGACCGCAATCGAGTAGCTAGGCTGCTAATGCTACGCATGCTGTGCGTGCGGCAAGATAATAGCGCCGTGCTGAAACGCGCCCAAGAAATTTAGTTCCGCGGCGCACACATTCTCCCGTTAATAACATTTAATAAGTGAAAAAATAACCGAAAATGTACGCAGGTGCACCGAACCGAACGTGCCTTACTGAAACGGTTTGGTACACCCACGTGTACCGTTACATCCCTAATGCTCATTGTAAAAATGAGTTTATTGTGTAATGCTCAGTCTGTCTTCCTGTTTTATTATTTCTCAAAGGAACCGGGAGACGGCAAAGAGATTAATTAAGCGCTACTTTCAACAGTTAACTGAAGGCTGTGGAAATAGCAATTGCACAAATGAGTTTTGTGCATCATGTTGTGATTTTCAACCTCTGGATAACAACTCAGCAGCTACCAAAGCACTCGATCTGTTTAAGGTGAACGCCAAACTCTGTGATTACTACCCTGCTGTCAAGTCCAGCACTGACAAAAGCTCCGAGATGGGCAGTAAGATGAGCGTCGATGAATTCTCAGGTAACTTAAAACGGGCTACTGAATCTCAAGAATGCTGAGTTTTAGTCTGCTCTGTGATATTTTGCTTTCTTGTTGCAGATGTTCATTACCTTACAGAGCACTCTGTGTGTAGGATCCTGAGTTTTTGTGAAGAGGAAGGGGATTATTCTGCTCTCGTCCGAGTCATCGGCAGAATATTCTCCAATGCAGATGCTCTCATGAAAAGTTTCAGGAAGAATGAGCTAGGTGCTGCCAGAATGCTCAATTCAAAAGAAGAGGAGAAAAGTGAGACCTCAGAGAATAAGTTTGCCTCCTCTGAAGCTGCTTTGACAGGTGAGACTCCAAATGGGATGCTGGACTTTTGTGATGTGACGGTAGACATTGATGTGGTTCGGAGAGTCTACGACAAACTTCTGTCCATCGACCAGATGGAGTCAGCTCTTGTGAATGGACTCATTTATCTCACTCCAAATGTTGAACTTGATCTGGAGTATCTTGATGTGTATGAAACCAATCCAGATTACCTAAATATCTTCATTATTGTGATGGAGAACAGTAATCTGCACAGCCCAGAGTATCTTGAAGTGGCATTACCCCAGTTCTGCAAGGCAATGAGCAAGCTGCCGTTGACCGCTCTTGCCCGGCTATCAAAGCTCTGGTCGACGTATGGCCTCCCAAACATCCGGCGTATGATGGAAACCTTCCAGCAGCTCATTACTTTCACTGTTGTTAGTAATGAATATAACGCTGAAAATCTGGTGAACGATGATGAGACCATAGTGGCCGCCACTCGGGGCTTGAAGATTGTCTTCTATGCAAGCATCCTGGGAGGGAAAGTGGACGTTGAACACAGTGAGGAAGATGAGGAAGATGCTGAGTCCGATGAGCTGACACTGCATGAACTGCTGGGTGAAGAGCGGCTGTATAAAAAGGGCCCACTGGTCGACCCGTTGGAGAAAGAGTTGGGTGTACGCTCTATAGATAGCATACAACCCCTCATCCCGTTTGAGGACTTTATCAACGAATCGTTGAACGATGTGATTGAAATGGACAAAGATTTCACCTTCTTTAAAGTCAACGCAGAAACAAAGTTTTCTTTCCAGAGCTGTCCATTCATCCTCAACATCATAACCAAGAGTCAAGGGCTGTACTATGACAACAGAATTAGTATGTACAGCGAGCGGCGCCTCACAGCTCTCTACAGCATGGTCCAGGGCCAGCAGCCCAACCCTTACCTGAAGCTCAAAGTACGAAGAGACCACATCATCGATGACGCCCTCATCAGAGTGAGTTTCACTACACTCCTGTCTCATTTGC
This sequence comes from Garcialebias charrua, assembly GCA_038048925.1. Lineage (NCBI taxonomy): Eukaryota > Metazoa > Chordata > Actinopteri > Cyprinodontiformes > Rivulidae > Garcialebias > Garcialebias charrua. Next base: position 62,580 of record JBBPBX010005598.1, on the reverse strand, counting down.
ATTGGTCATCACCAGGTCCTGTGTGTGTAGACGTTTGAATATCCAATTCTCTTGTTGCAGCTGGAAATGATCTCCATGGAGAACCCGTCTGACCTGAAAAAACAACTGTTTGTTGAGTTTGAGGGAGAGCAGGGTGTCGACGAAGGAGGAGTTTCTAAGGAGTTCTTTCAGTTGGTACTGGAGGAGATCTTTAATCCAGACATAGGTTAGAGCGATCTACAGCTTCTCTTCTGGCATCAACACATGTCCAATGTACAAGTTAGAGAATTTCAACTTACATTATACAACATGCGCATAGCCAGGGGGGGTTCGCGGGGTTCGAACGAACCGCCCACTTTGCCTATGACGTCCCGCCTAGGGATTTTATGAGGGGCGGTTCGTTTAAAGGAAAAGTTAACCTGGAAAAAGAAACACGCCTCGGTGGTTCACTGGAAACGCGTCGGGTTGCCGCTCCAAACCTTTTCTCGACTCGGGTTCGAACCTGACTTGGTTGAGCTTATTTTACGTTTGTCTTTTATTGGATTTAAAAAAAGGAGTTAATATGCCTGTGGTTAACAAAAACTCCTTTTTTTTAATCCAATAAAAGACAAACGTAAAATAAGTTCAACCAAGTGAGGTTCGTACCCGAGTCGAGAAAAGGTTTGGAGCTGCAACCCAACGCGTTTCCAGTGAACCACCGAGGCGTTATGCTCTTTCAAGGTCCACTTTTCCTTTAAACGAACTGCCCCTCATAAATTCCTGGCTACGCCCATGTACAAATTGTTTCATAGTGGGGTGCAACAAGATGCTGGTATAGAATAAATAGAGTAGAGTAGAATAGAAATAACATTTAGTGGGGAAATTCAGGTGTACCAGCAGCAAAGTAACAGGTAAATCAAACAATGCAGATTCACACACAAGTAAAAATTATAAAATAAAACAGAATATATGCAGCAATGTTAAGCCTTAAGGTCACTTTCATACTGGATGGTGACCCCAATGTGATGTACCAATTTAGCCAGAACATGAATGCTCTTTGCAGAGTCTTGGTGAGGTATTAAGGGGCATATTAAAAACACAGTGGGCTCCTCATTAAGCTTGATATGGGGCAATAAGTCATGAAGGGGTTTGAGCTTGTTCAAAACTTGCATTGCAGTGTTGTGGTGGTTTATTACAACACTGTATACAGATATTTAACAGCTTGCCAGTGTGGGTGCATGACGAAGCATATATATGATGTGGGTCTTGTGCACACCAGCGTAACTTAGTTGTTGAGAATGTCAAGCATAAGGCCAGTCATGCTGGCCTAATGACTAGCCAAGACTACAACCACATCATGCCCACACATGGAAGTAATGTCATGCTAGCATGACATGATTCTTCCATATGAAGTTGAACTGGCGTAGTCAGAGAGAGTTGTGCCAGTATGGCCTGGGGTGTGGTGAGAACATGAGGTGTACCTCGTCATAGTTCTATAATGAGAACGTGCAGCTGATGTATAAATCTTGACAGGGATGTAAGAGATTGACTCTTGGTCGTGGAAAACACCTGACAAATCTTATTTGCTGAGTACTAGGAGCAGGGTTGTCTTCAAGCTGATGGAGTTTTTCAAATTTACTGTGATCCAGCCACATTTTAACCAGTGGTGTGGGTCGTGGAGAGTGTAACTGGGCTGTCATCCTGTGGTGTGGGTCGTGGAGAGTGTAACTGGGCTGTCATCCAGTGTGACGGGGGCCCTTAATGAACTAATAACAGGAAACGGACTTCATGTAAATCTGCACAGTTTGTGTTGTAAACATTCGTGTGGATGGACAGAAGCTCATGGAGGAATACATTTTTAGTTTTTACAATATTATGTACAGGGGGAGTGGTGGTGCAGAGGTTAGAGAAGGTGGGCCTGCCATCGGAAGTTCACTGGTTCGACTCCTGGACCAACAACACCAAAATGTGTGTAGGAAAGTTGAAGCACCAACACCTGCCTCCACCCTCATCTGCTCCACTATGGGCCCTTGAGCAAAGCCCTTACCCCCACCATCTGCTCCCCTGGGTGCCCTAGATATCAGCCCTCTGCTCCACACCGGGGGTTGTGGTAGCTTGGTGGTCTGTCACTGCGTCAGGATGGACATCAGGCGTAAAAACTGTCACCAAGTCTTTGTGCGAGTTAGTTCACTGTGGCGATCCCTGAAGCAGGGAGCAGCCAAAGAAGAAGAAATATGTGTAAAATGTCCTTTGAGAGCCTTTGGTATGATTCTTTGCTCATGTTTATTATAGAATATATTTGGAGTTTTGTCAGCCTTTTCTTTAGATTTCATTTCTGTCAGTAAGTGTTGCTTTTTTTTCTTTCACTTCTTTCTGAACAGGAATGTTCACCTATGATGACACCACAAACCTTTTCTGGTTTAATTCTTCCTCGCTGGAGAATGAGGCGCAGTACACCCTTATTGGAATTGTCCTGGGGCTCGCCATATATAACAACTGCATCCTGGATGTTCACTTCCCAATGGTTGTCTACAGGAAGCTCATGGGGAAAAAAGGAACCTTCTTGGACCTGTCAGACTCCCATCCAGTGTAGTAACTTTATCCTAATCTAATATGCTTTGAAGCACTTAAAATCAGTTCTACCATTAAAAGCTCTGACATGCCCACATAGTTGCTTTAAATTACAGTAACACATTATGTCTTTGTCCCGTTACAGATTTTGTATCAAAGTCTGAAGGGGTTACTTGAATATACCAGCGATGTTGAAAAGGACATGATGCTCACCTTCCAAATATCTCACACAGATCTTTTTGGAAACCCAGTGTTGTATGATTTGAAGGAGGAAGGAGACCAGATCCCTGTTAACAAGGCGAACAGACAGGTGAGTGGGGTCAAATGCTGTTTAGTCTTCAGCTAGCTTGTGTATTTTCTATATCATCTGTTCAACCTTTTCAACATGGCATCAGGCATCTAAAGAAAGCAGAAAAGTACAGCAAATGTTCAAGTTTGCTCTTGTGTTGGTTTACTGAGATTTAAGTTTTCTACTTTTGTTAGCATGTTTTGTAATGCAGTTTTATCTTTTGTGCTGTATGCGGGAGCACACCTGCTGTGTGGTCATTGCAGTTCTTATCATTTTATTTCCAAAGTTAGAACTTTCAAATTGCCATTTGAAAGAATCAACAGAATTAGCACCTGAAATTTGCAGCATTTGAAAGTTGGATGAACTTCAGTGATTAAAGAACCCCACTTGGTTGCCTCATGCATGAGAAGGGACAACATCTGCACACCCAGAAAGCTTTATTAGTACAACTGTTGGCTTGTGTTGTATTGACTCAGTTCCGCACTTATTAACTTTATTTTAGTTCTTCTGTCTTTTTATTTGGATGTTATTTATTTTCCCTGGTTCAAATCTTTCAAGATAAAAAAATTCAAAAGTCTGTAACTACATAACATGGGCGATTCTAGGATCTGATCTTTAGGGGTTTTAGCCCCCAGTACTGACAATGGCTCTTGGTTTGAACAACGCACCCCATGGTGAGGTTTGTGAGAAGTGCAAAATCTTACAGCACCTGGTATTCCCAGGTGATCTCCCATCCAAGAACTAACCAGACCCGACCCTGCTTAGCCTCCGAGATCAGACAAGCTCGGGCGTATTCAGGGTGGTATGGCTGTAAACGAGGAGCTCGGTCACAAATAGGACTTTTACAGGATCATAGCAAACAAGGACAAAACTTCTGCAACCAGAAGTTGCAACATATATCTATATACAAAACACACAAAACAAATAACAACTAGCTTTAAACACCTTTAATTTATCTATTAACCTCTTGACTGCAAAGCGTTCACAATTTTAAACCATGTTGTCTGAGGAAAAGGGGGCGTTTGCCTTGGGGACAAATTGAGATCAAAATGGAGATGGTCAGTTGCTGGCAAGTGTACTGGATTGATTGACAGGTTGAACTGAGGATCTGGCTCATGCAAAAAAAAATCAGATTTTACCGGCCTGTTTAAGAGCATCATCATTTATTCGTTTTTACTTCCTTACAAAATCCAATTCAAAGAGCAAAGAGTTTGGAGTTCAAGTTTTAAAGGCTGAGATAAGATACCGGTACACACATACCGTACATAAAATCTGAACACAGATGGTTTGAGAGGGGGGTGTAGGAAGCTGTTTATGTTAAGAGAGAAAAAACCTTAACAGAGGGGAAGCTCTCAGATTCCGACTTTCAAAAACGTATAATGCAGCTCTAGGACTGATTCCCAACTAGTTTTCACACCTGATGGGAATGGAGGAGCCTCCTCTGTGAATAAAGGCCCCAGTATAGCTCTGCGTACGGCCTGTACGCAGCTCTACGCGCGCGTTCTGTGCGCACGCGTTCACAAGCACAGCTCTGCGTTCGTTCTCACGTTAATGCTCGCGTTTTCGCTCCAAATTCTTGACGTCATTTGAGCAACAGCAGGGCGGAGCGTTTACCTACGGGACAAATTGAGGTCGCTGATTGGTCACTTGCTGACACGCCTACTGTATTGATTGATTGGTGGGGAAAAAGGCACTTCACACAGCTTCTGCTGCAGAGGTGTTCTGTGTTTATATGTTAATAAAAAGTTCTAAAAAATAAAAACAGGGAGCGCTGGTCCAGAACACCAGGAAATATTTAGAACCTCGCGGAGCCATGTTAGACATGAGTTTAGTTCGCTCGTGACAAATTCATTCATTTCCTCATCATTTCAGTCATGGAGTCAGCGGAGGAGGAAGCGATCACTTGACTTTTGGCAAAAAAAAACAAAAGAAAAGTCCAGATCAGGGATGAAGAAGGGGAATTTAATACATTTGTGTCTCATACAAAACAGTCCGGCGCCGGGCAGTTTATTGTGAGACAACGCGCTTGCGTACGCGGTCGTAAAATCTAAGCTTGGTGCGTACATGCCCTGCGGGGCTACGCTTGTGCCTCAGCGTACGTACGGCGTACAGCGGCGTACGGCCGAACGCAGAGCTATACCGGGGCCTTAAGACTAACAAAGACCCTAAGAAACCCCTAATTAAGGTGTGAGGTGTGATTTGTCAATCTACATAGGTATGTGTGTTTCTTATCTCAGCCTTTAAAACCTGAACCCCACACTCTTTGCTCTTTGAATTGAGAAAGCTCCTCGGATGAGGAGCGAAACGTCTTCTGTGACAAATAAAGTCCAGTTGTTTCTGTATTGAAAGTTTTTTGAATAATGTACATTTCACAACAACAAACAAAAACATCAGTTGTTAGAGAAAAATATTGTTGCTTTATCTTACGTACTCAAAAAGAACCACACTCGACCGCAGGAGAAGACTTTCAACCAGCGTTTTACTTGCAAGATTTAGTTCATGACAAATTACACATGGATGCATAATGCATGGAACATGTCACAGAATGAGCGTTGAATAGAGTTTGCTGCAGACTTCCACACGGCAGCAGAGTCCAGCTGGCGTTCCCTCATAGCCAGACAGATGCACAGACATGATCCATGGCCGTCAGCTAGTCGGCCTTCAGGCCAAGATAAGAGAAAGTTTTGGGCATGTTCTCAAAGCAGGACTGAATAATGTCCTCAGCCTTATTATAATAAAAATACATGTATTCATATAAAAAATTCTCTATTAGTGAACAAAAAATATCTTTAAAAAAGTAACGAACATGGTTGGTGTTCCCATGATAGTACTCTGTAGGTTGGCTCAGTAATAAACACAGAAGAGACTAGATTAAAGAAACAATGTTTCCATTTAAACCAATCCTTGTCTGTTTACAGGAGTTTGTGGATCTGTATGTGGAATACATCCTGAACACGAGTGTGGAAAGACAATTCAAAGCCTTTAAGAAAGGATTCCTGATGGTCACAAACGAGTCACCGCTGAAACATTTGTTCAGACCTGAGGAAGTGGAGCTGCTCATCTGTGGGAGCAGGGTGAGAAACACTGCTCAACCTATAAATCGTTTTTGATAGACGAAAGAAACTTGTACAATAATTTAGTTGAACATATTTTTTACAAATCGGAGTACAAAGAGATGTTTTTCAGACTGTCTTCGTTTTGTTCAGATAATCTACATGAATCCACAGTTTGGTCCCACTAACAGAGAGAAACAAAAAAAGTTGATTAAGTTCACAAGCAGAAGAGTTTTAGAAGAGTCCACAAATAGAATCAAATCCAATCAAACTGACTTACTTTTAAAACGCATTTCACATAAAAAGAGTTGACCAAATTACTGCACACTGAACCCCAAAATAATAGTCAAAAGTAAGTAATAACTGGTGATGGTTAGGGGTGCGAATCTGTGTCTGGCAAATCGATTCGATTCTGATTTTTGGTGTCACGATTCAATTCAAAATCGATTTTTCGATCCAGAAACGATTTTTGATTCAGAAACAATTTTTCTATTGAAATTGTCATAAATTTAGTTTCAGTTATGTAATTGACAAGCTGAAAATATTAAACAACAATGTAAACAAATGGAACATTTATTTAAAACAATAATTTTAGGTTCCTTACTGTAGCAAAAAAAATTGCATCGTTTGATATTTATACCAAAAATAGGAACAAATTATACAGGAGTGCATAAAATTCTGTAACTTAAATTACCAGTATTAGGTTAGCTTAGTTGCCTGGATTTATCTAAAACAATTAAATTAAAATCTAGGAACAAATAATTCATCCATCCATCATCTTTACCCACTTCTTCCTTTTCGAGTCTCAGGGGTCAATGTGTCCATGTCCAGCCATCACTGTGTGAGAGGCGGGGGACACCTGGACAGGTCTCCAGTCCATCACAGACAAATAATTGAAATTATATAAATACAAAAGTAAACAGACTTCAGCCTACCAAAGTGCATTAACCTTTAACTCCAAATAAAATACAGACTTCACAGTTTTTTTAACCATATTGATTCATATTTAGTAAATCTATAACAAAATTTCAAAACCTGCACAAGTTTACACAAAATCTCTTCTGAACTGTAATTTATAAACCATAAACTGTATCATTTAGAACTGGCTCCAGGCGATGTGTCTTATCTGGTCTCTTAACTAGTAAAAGACAAATTACTGTACATTGTTGTAGGGCTGGGCGATATCTTGATGTTTTAAAAATATCGAGATAATTTTTTTGACAATATAAGTTAAGACTATCTCGATATAAACAACATACAGTAGTTTTATACTTGAAAATCCTGCCGTTTCTTTCTCCCAGGTGGCCCCCCTCCTTATCCCACTTCCACACACACACACGCACGCACGCACGCACGCATGCACACACACACACACACACACGCACACACACACACACACAGCTGCGCTCCCCCTCCGTTCCCGCTTCTCCAGTGTGGGCGGGCACTAGAGGAGACGTTTAGCACAACACAGCAGAGCATGTTGAAGCTACAGCTAGACGACAGACCCGTCTTCTTATTTGAAATGGTTCAGAGTTTATTTAGCCGTGCTGTGTGCCTTTTAGAGGAACAGAGAGAGGAAGCGCGACATTATTGAACCAGCAGTTTATCATATCGCTAAAGACACGGTCCTTAGCTGAAAACAACATGGCTAACGCTTTAGTAGCCGTCTTGTTAGCCGCTAAGGACCGTGTCTTTAGCGATATGATAAACTGCTGCTTTATTAATGTCACGCTTCCACTTTGGGTTCCTCTAAAAGGCACACAGCAAGTGTCCTCTGTTTGTGGTTTTGTAAATAATTTTCTTGTGTTTTTTAAATTTGAAATGAATAAATTTAATTTAACTAACTGCTGGTGAAATCAAACCCCCAACTCTCCCATTGGAGGATGACTGCTCTAGCGTCTCAGCTACAGCTGCCCCCAGCTGAAGAGGATTATTATTTAATATATGTAAATAGATGTCTAAAATTTAACTATTTAATAATGTAAATAGTTTATTTTTTAGGCGTTTATTTTGTACAATTACAGCTGTTAATGTGCCTGTGTGACAATTGGGACAAAACTTTGACTCAAATATATTTTTTGTTATTTATGTAAAGAAAACATATTGAGATATATATCGTATATCGCGATATTTGTAAAGTAAAAAAAAAAATCGAGATGTTAATTTTGGTCCATATCGCCCAGCCCTAGTTTGTTGTATAACTTGTCTATAAGTTTTAGTATAATATGATAAAAAACTATTATCTTTGAGCTGCAGCTGCATCAGAACTTCTCCCATGTTATTCTTGTTTCATGCTGGAGCTGTGTGCAGCTTTATCTACGTGAAGGAATAACGTACGTTGTTTCCAGCGAATTAAAAATAAAACTAAACCCCTCGCCTTCCACTGAGCTGTTTGCTCCTAAATCCTTTGTGATATAGCAGGAGATGGAGAGAGAAATCTTGACAGCTGTTGGAGAATCAGCTGGAAGTTTGTTGCAGAGTTTGCTGGTCGGCTGCTTTCACTTTCATCTTTTGCACATTTTATTGTATTTCCAAAATACTGTACCAATTTTATTTTACACTTCTTGTAAACAACCATGCCCTTACCCTGATGCATGCTCAATAATCCAGGTAGAAAAATCTAAAAGAAAAAGCTAAGTCTGATTCTCTGGACATTCAAAAAACAAAACAAAACAAATCAAAAAAAGGCGTTCAATACAGGATCAACTGGACTTTATTTGTTGCAGAAAACGTTTCGACTTCTGTCCAGAAGTCTTTTTCAATTCTGAATGGAAGCTGTGAGAACGAGAAGTTTTATACAGGCTTACAAGTCACGCACCAACATATGAAATTGGAAACTGAGATAACACCACAAATTAACTAACATGCCCATTCTATTTAAATTGACAAAACGACACATCCCAGCTTAACCAAGGGGGGTTTGTAACACATACATGTAAATTGAAAGATCACACCTTAAACAGTAGGAGGTTCCCTTGAGGTCTCTGTTAGAAGACACAAAACTGTATGTAAATTGACAAACAACACCTCCCAAACAACAACAGGGGCTACTCAGAGAACTTTGTTAGTCTAATTTACAGACAAGGCATCCCTGCTCCCATCCGGTGTAAAACGTTTCGGAATCAAATCCAAAACTGAGTTATAGGTCTTAGACAGTTGAAATCTCAGACCTCCTCCTCTGTTAAGGGAAGGTTTTTCTCTCTTAACATACACAGCTTCCTTTACCCCCCTCTCAAACCATCTGTGTTCTCGGTCCAAAATTTGAACATTCTGGTCCTCAAAGGAGTGTCCCTTGTCCGTGAGGTGGAGGTGAACTGCAGAGTTTTGTCCAGAGGAGGTTGCTCTCCTATGTTGAGACATTCTTTTGTGGATAGGTTGTTTCGTTTCTCCGATGTAACGGTCTGAGCAGACTTCGCTGCACTGGACTGCATAAACCACCCCACTCTGTTTGTGTGTGGGGGTTCTGTCCTTCGGATGCACCAGCCTCTGTCTGAGAGTCCGGCTGGGTTTGAAGTGTACTGGGATGTTGTGTTTGTTAAAAATCCTTCTGAAATTCTCTGAGACTCCAGCAACATAAGGAATGACAATGTTTTTCCGTCTGTTAGACTTTTTCTGTTCATTATTGTGTTTAACAGATTTCCTTGCTGACTTGACAAACGCCCAGTTGGGATATCCACACGATTGCAGAGATTTTTTGATGTGTTTCTGTTCCTTTTCCTTCCCTTCTGTCCTTGTGGGGATGTGTTCTGCCCGATGCTGTAAAGTTCTGATGACAGAAAGTTTGTGCTCCAGTGGATGGTGAGAGTCGAACAGGAGATATTGGTCTGTGTGGGTTGGTTTTCTGTAAACTTCAATGTTGAGACTGTCATCTCCCTCCATATGCACCAAACAGTCCAAAAAAGGCAGCTTATTGTCGTTAGCATCCTCTCTGGTGAACTTGATGTTGTTATCAACAGAGTTAATGTGTCTGGTGAACGCTTCCACCTCCCTGGCTTGGATTTTGACACAGGTATCATCCACGTATCTGAACCAAAGGCTTGGAGTTGTCCCCTCATAGGAGTTTAGGGCTCTCTGTTCCACTTCCTCCATGTAGAGGTTTGCAACAATGGGTGACACTGGAGATCCCATGGCACAGCCGTGCTTCTGTCTGTAAAAACAGTCATTGAACTTGAAATAAGTGGTAGAGAGGCAGAGATCCAGCAGGGTGCAGATGTGGTCTGGGGTCAAGTTGGTCCTTTTGTCCAAATCCTTGTCCTGTAGAAGTCTTTTTTTGACAGTTTCTATTGCTTCAGAAATGGGTATGCATGTGAACAGGGAAGTCACATCATACGATACAAGAGTTTCTCCCGGGGTCAGCTTCAAATGTTGAACTTTGTTGGTGAAATCAATGGAGTTTTTAATATGATGAGGTGTGTTTCCAACCAGAGGAGCTAAAATACCAGCCAGATGTTTAGCAACATTGTATGTCACTGAGTTCATGCTGCTCACGATGGGTCTGAGAGGTGTACCTTCTTTGTGTATTTTTGGAAGTCCATACAGACAAGGAGTGGCCTCCCCCGGGTACAGTCTATAATACAATGATCGATTGATTGTTTTCTCCTTTTCGAGTTTTTGTAGACAATCAATGACTTTCTTTTTAAAGGTGTTAGTCGGGTCCCTCTTCAGGTGCTCATAGGTGTTACTGTCATTCAGTAGAGCGGTTATTTTCTCCTGGTAGTCCGACGTGTTGAGTATTACTGTGCATCTTCCTTTGTCCGCTGGTAAAATGGTGATGTTTTGGTCTTGGCTGAGTGATGTTATGGCTCTCCTTTCCTGTGGTGTGAGATTTGAGGGAGGCAGTTTGGCACTGGAGAGGGTAGCTGATATTTTCATCCGAAGTTGTTCAGCCTCTGTACCTGTCAAGTTGTTGTTCCTAATCGCAGATTCTGTGGCTGTGATTAGTTCCACAACAGGTATTTCTTGTGGGGAGATGGCAAAATTTAGTCCTTTTGCCAACACATTTTTCTCAGGTTGTGTCAAGGCCCTGTTAGACAAATTTCTAACCCACAGTTCCTGAGTATTTGTGTTGGAGCCAATTGTCATTCCTTATGTTGCTGGAGTCTCAGAGAATTTCAGAAGGATTTTTAACAAACACAACATCCCAGTACACTTCAAACCCAGCCGGACTCTCAGACAGAGGCTGGTGCATCCGAAGGACAGAACCCCCACACACAAACAGAGTGGGGTGGTTTATGCAGTCCAGTGCAGCGAAGTCTGCTCAGACCGTTACATCGGAGAAACGAAACAACCTATCCACAAAAGAATGTCTCAACATAGGAGAGCAACCTCCTCTGGACAAAACTCTGCAGTTCACCTCCACCTCACGGACAAGGGACACTCCTTTGAGGACCAGAATGTTCAAATTTTGGACCGAGAACACAGATGGTTTGAGAGGGGGGTAAAGGAAGCTGTGTATGTTAAGAGAGAAAAACCTTCTCTTAACAGAGGAGGAGGTCTGAGATTTCAACTGTCTAAGACCTATAACTCAGTTTTGGATTTGATTCCGAAACGTTTTACACCGGATGGGAGCAGGGATGCCTTGTCTGTAAATTAGACTAACAAAGTTCTCTGAGTAGCCTCTGTTGTTGTTTGGGAGGTGTTGTTTGTCAATTTACATACAGTTTTGTGTCTTCTAACAGAGACCTCAAGGGAACCTCCTACTGTTAAGGTGTGATCTTTCAATTTACATGTATGTGTTACAAACCCCCCTTTGTTAAGCTGGGATGTGTCGTTTTGTCAATTTAAATAGAATGGGCATGTTAGTTAATTTGTGGTGTTATTTCAGTTTCCAATTTCATATGTTGGTGCGTGACTTGTAAGCCTGTATAAAACTTCTCGTTCTCACAGCTTCCATTCAGAATTGAAAAAGACTTCTGGACAGAAGTCGAAACGTTTTCTGCAACAAATAAAGTCCAGTTGATCCTGTATTGAACGCCTTTTTTGATTTCATCATGTCCTGGACGACTGAGAATCTTCACCAGCAAAACAAAACAAAGCAAAAAAACTAGATAAAAAAACTTTTTTTTGGCTTTGTTTTGTTTTTTGAATGTCCAAAGGACCAGACTTAGCTTTTTTAGATAGAAACCATGCTCTTGTTAAGCTCTGTCTTCCCCCAGAACATTGTAAGATCTGAAATGATTGTTAAAGACGAAGAAGCGGGTTAAATCGCGCTGTCCTCCCACTCCAAGGCTAGCAGGCTCCATTCAGATAAAGCGAGCTGGCTAACTAGCTTTGTATACAGTGGCCTACATGGCCAAAATTCTATGGCGTCCGAGTGGACACACAATGCAATATGCAGTATGCTCGGGAGTAGAAGCAGAACAAATATAAAATTCAACACATTTTAAAATTGATTTCTGGGCTTTTAGAATCGATTCAGAATCGCCAGGACTAAGAATCTAGATTCTTTCAAAAATTGATTTTTTTTCTTCTCCCCTAGTGATTGTGTCAATATTGGACATTAAAGGAGCATCATCTATACTGTATATTTAATTATTCATAGTCCAAATAGCAAATTCACATTGAATTTTGTTTATTCAGTTTGTAATTGTAAAAAAAAATATAGTGCCAATTCACATTAAGTAATTTTAATTTAATGATAATAAGAGGAAGTAATTTTAAAAATAGTTCAACTATTTAATATCCTATTTCATTCCTTACAACTGACAAGCTTGTTAACCAACATGCTAATTTCTAAACAAATTACCTACCTAGGAAACAAACAGATTGTACTGAATCAATGATATGATAAAAATATAAATTCATACCTGCAAACTCAGAAGGGATGAAAAAGGTGACAAACATTGCGCCAAATTTTGCTCTTTAATGACTTTTGACTTTAGGAAAAAAAATACATTCATTAACATATCCCAATATAATTAGGACATACACAAAAAAGATGGCAAGTCAAAAAATAAAAGGAGGCGTTCAGAGCAGAGACACTAACATTATGTTTTCTCACTTTGGAACAGAACAAAGTATAGTTCTTTAACAAACTTTTTTACTGCTGCTGTTTTTTTTACGACTACGAATTTTACGACTCGGGTCATGTTTACGTTTATCTCTGTGGTTCTCCCGTGTCGTGTCGTCACTTTTCAAAGCTGCATGTCACGTGTTTTTTATTTTTATGAAGCGTCGAGCTCCCACACTTTAGAGGACCTGGTCAAACAATTTTCTCTGCGTCGAACATTTGTAAAATTGTCTTAATTTCATTTGAAAACACCGCCTCTAATCTGTTCCGCCTCTCCACTCACCCTGTTTAACTCGCGCTGCGGCAACGTTCTTTCTTTTCTTTATTCAGTTCAAAGATTTCGCTGTCGTCCCCGCCCACTATCGTCTGTCTTGAGACTGTGATTGGCTAAATCTCACCCTCCAACAAAGATGTTTTATTGTCGACAAGATGCCTTGCTGTGTCTTGAAATCCAGTCAGTGGGAAATTATGCATTATAATCTGTCACGGGTCTGACCCCCCCCCCGAAAACAAAAACTCATCGGATCTACACGAATCACGTAAATGATATATTTTGCTTTGAAAACAGCGATTTTCGCCGAAAGGTGACTAGTTTGCAGGTATGATATAGTTCTTAATGTAAAACCGATTAGCAACATACGTGTCGCAACAAACACTGCATTGCCAAACGTATTCACTCACCTGCCTTGACTCACACATGGGGAGTGGTGGCGCAGAGGTTAGAGATGGTGGGCCTGTGATTGGAAGATCGCCGCTTCAAGCCAACAACATCAAAAATGTGGATGGAAAAGGTGCACCCACCTTCACCCTCATTCGCCCCACTCTGGGCCCCTGAGCAAGGCCCTTAACCCCACCATCTGCTCCTTAAAAAATAGATCTCTCTTGAAAATTAGTTCTCGTGGCTCAATGAGACTACCTGGATAAACAAAGGGTAAATGAAATGGGGGAGGAGTCTGAAGGTCCTACGCCAGAGAATTTTGGATAAAATAGATGTCATTTCCTGCATTCTGGTGTATTTTACAAAGGTTTACTACAGTAGATTAACATGAAACATAAGACGTAAACTCATTATTGAAATGACTGCAAAGCTGTAGCTCTGCAGGTAAGGGGCGTTCACTTCAGGACAAATTGAGGTCGCTTATTTGTCAGTTGCTTACCGGTAATTGTCATTTATAACCATCAACATTAAAAGAAACAAACATTTAAAATATATCGGTCTGTGTGTAACGAATGAATACTGTATACAAGTTTCACTTTTTGAATGGAATGACTGAAATAAATCAACTTTTTCACAATATTCTAATTTTATGACCAGCACCTGTATTTCAAATTTACTTTTAATCCCTTTGTGTGTGATTTATAAGTGTATTAAGTGCAGGATCTGGGGTCAGCTGTGCCTCATCCTCCTCCTTGCTCCGCAGTGATTCACACATCAGTACACAACAGCACAGGAACTTATGCATAGTGCAAAACTTTAATTATACCTATACAGTATTTGTGTTTTTTAATAAAATTGCCCATGACTTTGAACGTTTAGGGGCAGAGATTTATTTTAAGAGCAGAAGCAGAAATGTGAAGGAACAGCTCTGATGTGAATTTAAAAAAGTTCAAGACAAAACGTGCTCTGATGTGATATTAGGAAGCTTTGTTTAATATTATAGTTTTATTTAGTTCATAGTTTTACAGTCACTCTTTGTCAGGCGGGTTGAAAAATATGCAGTGTAATCCTTCACGGACACGGCCTTCACGGACACGGCCGTGAGCCTCCTCCTGTCTACTCCGGGACCACGCAGCTAAATTCCTCCACCCGAACGGGCAATGTAGAACCAATCTGCGCATACATCTAATAGAAACTGAAACTTACCGCTTGTGTATGTTGACCTTTGTCAAGAGTGAGTCATTGATAGACGTGGTGGAGAGATAATACGGTGATTTTTCAAAATAATTTATTTTGGGTCTTTTTCTGTGCGACCTGGTCCAAATTGACCGACGGCCCTGTACCGGTTCGTGGCCCGGTGGTTGGGGACCACTGCTTTACACCACTGCATCCAGCGCTTTGCATTGCACTTGGTGATGTTTGGCTTGGATATTTTGGCTGGTATTGTAAAGCGCTTTGGGGCTCCTCACAGGGGACTGGAAAGCGCTATATAAATAAGCTCCATTTACCATTTACCATTTGGATGCAGCTGCTCGACCATGGAAACCCATTCCATGAAGCTCTCTGTGCACTGTTCTTGAGTTAATCTGAAGGCCACATGAAGTTTGGAGATCTGTAGTGATTGACTCTGCAGAAAGTTGGCAACCTCTTCGCACTGTGCGCTTCAGCATCTGCTGACCCCGCTCCGTCAGTTTACGTGGCCTACCACTTCGTGTTTGAGTTGCTGTCATTCCCAAACACTTCCATTTTCTTATAATACAGCTGACAGTTGAGTGTGGATTATTTAGGAGTGAGGACACTTCACGACTGGATTTGTTGCATAGGTGGCATCCTATCAGTTCCACGCTGGAATTCACTGAACTCCTGAGAGCGACACATTCTTTCACTAATGTTTATAAAAAACAGTCTGCATGACTAGGTGCTTCATTTTTTACACCTGTGGCCATGGAAGTGATTGGAACACCTGATTCTGATCATTTGGATGGGTGAGCAAATACTTTTGGCAATGTAGTGTATGTGAAGGAGACGTGTCCCCCTCACATTTAATGTTTGTTCCCCACACACACACACACACACACACACACACACACATTTACCATGAAATATTAGTTCACTCAGTGTTGTTTCGGTTTCTTCTTGAATTAATCAATTCCACTTGATTTATAGAAGAATAAACAAACTACTAAAAGTCCACTCTGGGTTTTCTTGGTTACCGGTACTTACAACAACTCTCCAAGTCGCATGCAGTGTTTGTTCACTTGATGGGGTGGGGGGAGGCGGGGGAGACACCTCTGTGTTGCGCTTTAGCTTAGTGCCACATTAGTGCGGGCAGTTGTTGACCAGGGTAGGGTGGGGGGTTAGGATGTTTGAGAGAAGCAGAGCACTACAGCTGTAGCATCTTAGCTAGCACGTCTGTATTGCACGCCTCTAGTTTAGCGCTACATTAGTGCCAGAAGTTGTCAACTGGGGAGAACGTTGTGACATGTTCTCATAGATATGGAATCAAGTGTTTACTTATGTAGGTAAATGTAGACGTTTAACAACTCGTTAAAATACTCCAGAATGCAGGAAATGTCATCTACTTTATTCAAAAAAATTGGGTGGAGAACCCCCAGACCCTCCTACCAATGTGTCCCCCCCTCACATAATGAATGCTTCTAACACCAATAATTAGCACATAGGCCTTTTATCATCCATCCATCCGTTTTCTTCCACGTATCCAGGGTCGGGTCGTGGGGGTAGCAGCCTAAGTAGGGAGGCCCAGACTTCCCTCTCCCCAGCCACTTGGAGCAGCTCCTCTGGGGGAATCCTCTCAACCACACCCCTCCAAGTCTCGCTGTCATTGTCCACGTGAGCGTTGAAGTCCCCCCAGCAGAACAAGGGAGTCCCCAGGAGGCGCACTCTTCAGTACCCACTCCAAGGACTCCAAAAAGGGTGGGTAATCTGAACTGCTGTTTGGCGCATAGGCACAAACAACAGTCAGAGCCCGTCCCCCCCACGTAGGCGAAGGGAGGCTACCTTCTCGTCTATTATCATCTGCTGGTGTTTTATGGTGCAAAACATTTAGTGAGTGAAACCTGGAAACCAAGTTAGATGATCATGACTTCAAGCTATCAAAAAGAACTACAGGTAGTCCTCGACTTACGACGGAGATCCATTCTTGCGTGGCGTCTCAAAACGAATTTCGGCATAAGTCGGAACATACGTCCAAACTGCTCCTTCTACGTACAGTACTGTATTTTACCAAGCACTTAGCCTAGCCTAACACTGTACCCTACATAATTATCAAAAAACAACGTACATTTGAGAGCCATAATGAAGTGAAAAAAGAGTTAATTTCCTACTCTGGAATGCTGGTGAAGCCATTTCCTCCGTTCCTCCGTCCCTCCTCCGGATTCTCCATTCGTTTACGTTGTAAAACTGCCACCCATAAAACAGCTACTTTTATACAGCTGCTGCCTGTCCAGCTTGGTCCAACAAGTTTTGTTTTGTTTTTTGTATGTCCAGAGGACCAGACTTAGCTTTTTAGAGAGTACAGTGCGGCTGTAGCCTCCACAGCTAGTAAAACCGGAAACTGCCGGAAACTGCGTAATCGGCTTCAAAATTAAAAAAAATCAAAATA
The DNA here is from genome assembly GCA_038048925.1 of Garcialebias charrua. Classification (NCBI taxonomy): domain Eukaryota; kingdom Metazoa; phylum Chordata; class Actinopteri; order Cyprinodontiformes; family Rivulidae; genus Garcialebias; species Garcialebias charrua. The sequence goes on along the minus strand of JBBPBX010005598.1, from coordinate 45,420 downwards.
TATATTTTTAAATGGGAGGTGCGTCGTAACCGCGAAACGTCGTAACTCAAGGCCGTTGTAAGTCGAGGACTACCTGTACATGAAAAACAGCTGTGATTTCACCAGCCACATGGGCTACAACTATTTCTTGGAAAACTGTTGTTACTCAATACAGTTGGCTGCTACATTTAGAAACGTAACCTGAAACAATGTTATGAAAGATGGAAGCATTCTTGGGAAGAGAACACAGATGGGGTTTCAGGACATGGGCTCCTCTCAGACTGATCATCAACAGATGGTCAGGTACTAATCAAGAGGTGTGTATTGGACGTTGTAATAGCAAGACTGTTCACACACTGACCTCATGGCTAGGCTATCACTGTGATTGTGACCAGTTCATAAAAGCAACCTACCATGATACTCACAGTGGTAGTTTTGTGTTATTGTGACGTAATTTTCTAACATATAGCCACATCATGATGCGGTTCAAGAGAGTTGTGCAAGTGCGGACATTCAAAGCTTGGTGAGACCATAAGAGACTGTCAGAAAATAGCAGGAAAGGCCTACTAAGAGCAGCGTCATGATTGGCTTCACACTGAAGGTCTTCCAAATTCCAACAATACAGACATGTTTTAATAGGTCATAGATGTGGAGAGAGTAGATGGGTTGTTGTCCAGTTTGACATAACTTAGTACAGTATTCTCAGTTTCTAAATAAACTAAAAGTGTCAATAAAAGAATTAGTGATGAAACTCACTACTGTATATCGCTAAATATTGCTG
>JBBPBX010005598.1:29422-43751 GCA_038048925.1 Garcialebias charrua | reverse complement strand
AATAATATGTATTTCTATACCGGTGTACAGTATATATATATATGTGACACAGACAGACAATGGCACTTTTTATCTGTTGTCCCAAAATAGAAAAGAAGAATATGTATTTATATATATATTATATATTATATATATAATATATATAGATATTATATATATAATATATATTATATATATATATTATATGACAGAAAGAGAGACAGATATTCGCGCTATATTATATTATATATATGCTATATTTATCTGTTGTTGCAAATAACCAACCGGAGACAGATGGCCAAGCGTTCTTCAGCTGGGATCGCGCGCCTGTAGTTGGTGTCCTGGTAGGTGATGCGGGCACCAACACGAGACAGCAGGTCGTCAAACTGGGCACGGGTCAGACGGAAGTACCGCTGAAAGCGCTGCTCGTCCATGCGCAGCTCCTGGATTAAATGGTGAAACTCCCCGAATTCAGAACGCCTCTGAATAGTTTCGTGAACCCAGACACGGCGCCTTGCACGTCTTCGGCGTGCCACTAGCAAGCATAAAGCTGCCTCCACATCATCCGCCATTTTGAGAACAGACGACGAAAACAACAACACATCAGACCGGAAAGAGAATCACGACGCTCCTCCCACACCCCGCCCCCATGACGCCGCTGCCACGAAGCCGCCGCAACACTACAGTTTGGACACCAGGGGGCAGTGCGTCCACTTCCGTGCGTGAGGAGCGTTTTGGAGGCTGAAAACGCTGCTCTGTGTGAACACACCATAAGACTGTTATAACTCCACACGCACACAGTCCGTTTCATTGAATTGATAAAGCCCTCTGGATAGAGGTCTGAACGTCTTCTGTAACAAATAAAGTCCAGTTGATCTTGTTTTGAACGCCTTTTTTGATTATATCTTGTATCATTCAACTATGTTCGTTTTTGCAAACAAAATGATAAATTAATGAAAATTCCTTTCAAACTGAGATTAAAATTAAAATCAGTGTTTCTTCTTGGAATATCCGACTACACGTGAATGCACCATCTGTGATGTAGGAGGATGAACGTCTTTAGAACGCCCCTATTAAATATTCATGGCGGACAATAAATAAAACGACGAAATTAGCCATCTAAGTTAAGATTTGAGCAATTTGTCTGAAGCAGGAAGTTAGATGAGCAGAAACAGCAGGTTCTAATTTAGGTCTGCACCCGTATTTTTTTTTTTGGTCTTACCTGTTCAGGAAGCGAGTGCGCTCCGAGAGCGGGGGCAGCTTTATTTATTCCATACTTGACGAAGTATTTCATCTTTTGGGAAAGTGAAAAGGCTCACTTGTTCACTGATGATATTAGAACACCCAAATGCGACACAACGTAACGGCATTATACAAAAAAAGGCGATCTGGCAGAGAATTGATGCGTTATCATGGCACACGCAGACTCGAGGTTCATCCTCCTACGTCACAGATGGTGCATTCGCGTGTAGTCGGATATTCCAAGAAGAAACACTGATTTTAATTTTAATCTCAGTTTGAAAGGAATTTTCATTAATTTAGCATTTTGTTTGCAAAAACGAACATAGTTGAATGATACAAGATATATACTATCATTTCATGAAAAGAAGGAAGATGATGTCACAGACACTTTAAGTAACTTTGACCAGTAAAGATCCATTGTAGTGTGTAATATTGTGGAAATCCACGGGCTATTTAATGAACAATCGAGTTTAATTATATATTTATTTTATTTATTTTTATTTTATTTATTATTATTTATAAAAAATAAAATAAAAAAATAAACAATCGAGTTTAAGATGAGTTTTTGCTTCTACGTGTGTCCTTGGGTGTCCACCAGTGTGACAGCAGGAGTGTGATTATGTATGGGCATGTGTGAGACTCTTTGTCCATGCCCAGTTGTGACGTAGTGAAACTGTGGGTTCGGGAGGTGGGGAGGGTTGAACTTTTGAAGTGGCCGGCCTCCTGGCAGCTGATCCCTTCAGGGCGGAGGCGACGGTGGAGGAAAAGTGGCTGGTTTGGTGAAGGGAACAAACCTGGGACACGACTGAAGCTCCAGGGGCCGCTGTGACGCTTGTCGGCTGCACTGGCTGAGAGGTAGACTGGGCAGGGCCCTGGGGAGCCATAACCACTGGGGTCTGCTGTGGAGCCGTCACTGCCACAGTCGGTGCCACGGGGCCCTTCTGGAAGAGCAAGGAAGAGACAGAGAGATAAACAGGACATGACGCTCGGCTCGCAGCAAGGCCACAGAGAACAGGCGGCAGGCGCCACAGCGCTGCTGTCACATGCGCTCTCTTGACTTCAGTGGACATCTCTTAACAGACAAGGAGGCAGAGGAGGAAGAGGCTGGGAAACTCAGGAGCCCATTAAAGCTGTAGTCACATGCCTGGAAGCCAAAGCTTTATCTTCCAACAAATATTTGTATCAGGTCATTCAAAACATTGTCTAGTTTAGCTGATATGTGCAAAGGTGAATGACAAGAAAATAAAAAATGTCTGCTCATCGTACGAGTTGCCATCAGCAGTTTCTCACGTTAAAGCCGTCATCACCTCTTCTCTTGGGGTCTGTCCATTTTGGTAATGAAATAGATTTAACAACATAGTGTTATATGGGGACAGGTGTGAATGCAAACAAAAATCAAGGCCACAGAAATGTCTAAGCCCTCAGATCACATCTGGACGGAGGCCACATTAACATCATGTGATGTAGACCGCCGCTGCTGTATGCAGAAACACGCACGGTCTTTTGTTCTATTTTTTTATCACTAAAGATATTTTAAAAATACACTAAACCACAATTAAAATTGGGCTTGTGGTATGTTATGTTTCTTTCTTAAGAGAGAGCACAATTGTTCAAACAAGAATAAAAGCTTGGATAACTGGGAGTCATGACCAGTGTAAACATTAACCGAGCATACTCTGCCTCCTCATGATTCTACTTTTGATCTTAGTTGATACTGTTATTGATTTTACTTGTTTTATTATTTGTTTTATTGACATTTAATTCTGTTGCACCTTGTAGCACTTTGAGATTTTCATTAATGAAAAGTGCGTTATAAATTGAATTCATTATTATTTTTATTATTATTATTATTTGTGCACCATATTACTGTTTCATTAGCTTTCAAAGCTGATATGACATTTAAACTTCAACTATGCATGTAAAGAATGCCATCTCACAGGGCGAAGTGCAGGACAGGAGGAGGAGGAGGAGGAGGAGGAAGAAGAGCAAGAGGTCTGGAGGGCAGGGCTGGAAGGAGTGGGAGAGGGAGACGGTGCCATCTTGGCCGGGGTCAAAGAGCACTGCCTGGTGGTCTGAGAGGTCACAGGACACTGCTGGAGAGACAGAGAGCAACAGGATAAGAAAAGTGTGGCGGCGTGCCTTGCAGACATATGGAAAGATCACGACAGCAGGACAGAAGAAGAATGTTGGAGGTGGTGAAAGCTGAAGGAAAGTATGGATGGTCCAGCAGCAGAAGGTCATGGTGCTTTTTATCACTGCATAAAACCAGAAAACAGACCTACAGTACACGTTCACACAATAACTACTAACTAGAAGAACTGCGTCTTTTGTCATATATACATGCAAACTGTGGAGAATTAAAGACTACAATGATAAAAACAGCCATTTGCATGTGAATACTGTGACAAGATCTTGTGATTTGCAAATGAATTTAATACTTTAAATCAACTTTTTTAAGGTCTGAACATTACTAGCATTTAGTAAAAAAATAAGAAACATGAAAACGATTTGTTTATAAAAGCTGGATAAAGTTGTGTAACTCTTGATACCTAGAAAATAGATGGCAGAAGATTATTCCAGCGTGAAAATATTCTAAATCCCACCAGCTACATTGTCCTGGCCAAGTGTGTCAGTAAACTGTAATCCAACAAAACCACTTTTGAAGTTTTTTTTTTTTTTTTTTATCGAGCAGTACAACTATAAGCTTATCCATCCATCCATTATCTTTTACACGCTTCTTCCATTTTGGGTCATGGGGATTACCGGTGCCCATGTCCAGCAATAACAGTGCAAGGGGTGGAGGACACTTTGGACAGGTCTCCAGTCCATCACAGGGAAACATATAGAGACAAACGAGGCAAACAACCATTCACTCTCTCACTCACATCTAGACACAATTTAGAGTTACCAATCAGACTAACATGCATATTTTTGGTCTTTGGGAGGAAACTGGAGTACCCAGAGAAAACACATGCATGCACAGAGAGAACATGCAAACTCCACCCAGAAAGGCCCCCGACCGGGATTTGAACCAGGGTAACCTGTTTGCTGAGAGGCAGCAGCTCTACCAGTTGCACCACCATGGGCTTATATTATTCTAAAATACAAGAAATGTGATATAAATTTTAACAATGTGATATTTTTTCAGATTCATAAAACTTTATTTATCCCTTATTAGAGCTGTCATCGGGCCGGAAATCCACGGCCCTACCCTACCCGAGCCCTAAGTTTAATTACCCAAGCCCGAGGGAGCCCGCTGATTTCCTAGAAATCACCGCCCGACCCGACCCTACCCGATTAAAAAAAAACAACAACAAAAAAAAAAAAAAAACACTACGTTTATTTATTAAGCTTTTACTGCGTTCTCCCACTCAGCAAAAGAACTTGATGTTGTTCTTCTTTGTTTTGATGGAGGAGGAGGAGGTGTGAGCGCGCTGCTCGCAGACAGTTTGCTGTGGAAGCTTCAGGAATGTCAGGAATGCGGCAACTTGTTCCGCCGCAGATGAGAGCAGTGTGCGCGGACGTGAGCGTGCACCTGACGCACGTCAGCTGGTGACATAATTTTGAGCTCGTTAAAGTTAGGCCACAGAAATAATGCAACTCTCTGCAAGTCGTGGATAATAATTTTGCGCTCCAGCACTTCTGCATGACATGTCGCGCAGAAACACCTGCTGCGGAGAGTCTGTGTGAGGAGGACTGGCAGTGTTGCTTCAGTTTCTCATTCCAGAGACAAACCAGGTTGGTGGGATATTTGTCACCCTCCAGTTCTCTCTGTGCACGGTAAAATGGTTCGAGAAATGTCACTAAAAAGTCCAGCATGTCGGGGGAGACGCTGTCAGGCGCGCGCCGCGCGCCTGCTCTCTGGCTGAGTTGCCAATTTAGTGGCTGCGCGCTGCGGTTTTCACCATCTAAATTCACTCTATTAATTATTTCCTCATCAATAAACTTACTGCCTTATATTCTTTACAAGCAGATTAAAACAATTTTATATTGTGTGCATTTTTATTTAGTTTTGTTTGTGCTGTATGATTAAAAAAACCACATCAAAGCCCGAGCCCGACCCGCGGCCCGCCAATCAAACCAAAAATATGGCCCGAGCCCGACCCGAAGTCGGGTCGGGCTCGGGTAGGGTCGGGCTCGGGCAAAGAAACGACACCTCTATCCCTTATGGACAACTGAGTAAACATTTAAATTAGAGATGTACGATACGTATTATCGACATTGTATCGGTATCGGCAGATATTAGCGATAAAGTTAAATATCGGACATTGGCCATTCCGTCAAAATAACTCACCAATATAAAAGGCGCTGTTTTTTTAGATTGTATTAGACTTCTGTTTTAAGTTATTTTTTAATTTAAGAAACTGTCAAGTACATCTATTAATGCACGACTACTTATGCACTTTTCACTTGTCGCTTGTGAACAGGTTGAGTTTAGATTTGTGACAATTTACAAATTTGCCCTGTTTGAGTGTTGTCATTGTGTTCGAGAGTAAATGTCATGAATAAATTTGACATTAAACATAACCCAAGTTGAAGTGTTGCGTCATTTTCATACCCCTTTTTGGCATCTGTATTTGGTAGCAGGACAAACTGACAAAGACCATATAGAATATATGTACCGGTATGTATGTAGTATTTTAATTCTACAGCAGAGAAAGCCACGTAGTCCCTGTAAGTAGGTGTAGAGAAAAAAAAAATTGGTCGTGGTATCGGCCAAATAAGTTTTAACATGTTGGGCCAAAAATCCAATATCGTGCATCCCTAATTTAAATCATATTGAGCAGAGATGTCAAAGTCAAAGTCAAAGTCAAAGTCAACTTTATTGTCAGATCTGCAATATGTACAGTGCAGGACATACACAGGACCGAAATTGCGTTTCTCTCAGTCCCTCGGTGCAACAGTAAACATCTAAACATTGAAACACTGAAACATATAATAATAGACATAAGCATAAAATAGTAAAACTAACACTGTCCTGAGTTTTTTGCATAGTGGTATAAGAGTATGAAAATTTACACCAACTCTAAAACTAAAACATTAAACATTTAATGAACATAATATTGTCCTGAGTTTTTGCATACTAGTATAACATACTACATATAATGTAAACCTTTCTGTTGTGTAAAGTAGATAAATACACAATAAACTTGAGTATCCATGTCAGTATTTAGCACTTTGTTCCTCTGATAGAATAGAGCACCTTGTCTCGTACGTGCACATGCACAGACAAGTAATCAAGCAGAGGCTCAATAAAACTTGCTGGCTGTTTGACTGCTATCACCTCCACTGTTCAGGATTGCTCAGTAGGACCTCTGCCCCGACCTCTGACCCTCAGTTCTCTGTGCACTGAACACCTCACAGACACATTCGAGCAAAGGATCAACTCCACTCGACTTCCACACAAATGAAAACCTCGCAGAGACGAGGAGAAACAAGGGAACGCAGAAGGAAAGCAGTGTGATAAACGGAGGAGGGAGTTTCCCCTCCACTTAAAGTTTTGTAGACCCAAGGAGTTGAGGGGAAGTGGGTGTATGGTAGATGAGTGCAGAGGGGATGGGGGTGGCAGTGGGTGCAAGGATGGGAGGTGGTAAGAGCCGTGGGGGGCATCCCACCGCCAGCTATGCCCCACTCACGCTCACTCCCTGAGACACACACACACCAGAGAACCAACGTCTTGTTAGCTTTTTAAAATAATCAGGCAGTTGGATGATGAATGATTTAACAGGTATGGAAGGAAGGAAGCGCAGGATTTCTTCCGTTTCTCCCCTCAGGGCCGTAGGAAGAGTGACAGGCCGACAGAGGGGTTGAGCTCTGGGAATAAACACCATTCCCTTTCATTTCTCTGCCACTGCTTTTCCTGTCGAGTTGGCAACGCCGCGGCCCACTAATTTGTCAACACACCATGACTGAGAGAGGCAACGACAGACTGCGACTCTCTCTGGAGAAGAGGCAGGATGGAGGCAGGTTAGCTGGCTATGATAAAGTGGGAGCAACTGGTTGTACACGTTTTATAACTGGTGGACACCTGAGATCTAAAATCTTGTAAAGACTGACAAACTTATTCCTTTCTTTTCTTTGTGAAAATGTATCGCTCAAGTACGATTTGAATTTTAAAACAATGAGTTATATCTGTATTTAAAAAAACTACATGGAAAAAAATAATAAAAATGAAAATATGTCGCCTGTTTTTCTTTATTCTATACAAAAAAAATCTCAGGAAGTTAAACTTCTGGACTTTTACCGTTTTTATTTTTTTATTTTTACATTTCTCTTGTCTTATTATTCACATCTAAATAAGCTGATTTGTTTTCACATTTATAGACAAACTTTTAACATTAAGAACAATGATATAAAATGTAAAACATCTCTCACAGATCTCAAAATGTTACAGGAATAATAAAAACAAAGTTATCAAAGACTGAAATAGTTTAACCCAAACTGAAATAAAACAAGGAAATGCTGCCCTCTAGTGTCAGTCTTTTGTCTTCGCTGTAAACAAAGACCACCACTAAATCCTAAAATTAAGATATTGAATTTAAACTTTTATGGTAAGGCTGAGCACTAAAACAAACTAAGAAAATTAATTAAAAAAAGATCCTTAACAAACTACTTTTTGGTACATAATTTCATGCAGAGAAAAACTTAAATTTAAGATACTGTAGGTTAGGTTAGAGTAAAAAATTATACATTTACATTTGTCAAACCTTGACCTATTACGTTAAAAATGTGGACATTTTAATAGTCCTTAAATATAAAATCACACAGCAGAAATGATAAAAGCAGATCAATCTTTTTTTTTCTTTTTTTAAACTGTACGTTCTAGGTTCACATAATACTGTACTGTACATTATCACCTACAACGGCTTACTGTGAAGACAAAAACAACAAAAGGTTTTTAGTAAAGTTATAGAGGAAGAATTTGATGCTCTGAGATTAATTGGATATAATCTATACAGAGGAAAAGATGCTCAGATATTAAACTGTGCACATTATTTCCTGATAATATAATGGCTATGCTGTTAAAGTTGACCTATTTGATGTCATAAACGGACTCTGTGAGACTAAACATTTTTAATTCTTATCATTTAAAGCAAATAAATTTCACAATTTCACTCACCAACAAAAGCACAAGTTTTTTTTTTTTTTTTTTTTTTTACAAACGATGTATCCACAGGTGATAATCAGCAAATTCCTATTAATGATTCAGTAGCCTGTTAAATTTTGATGAGATGTCCCCGTGGAGTTATTAGGAAGCCCCGAGTTGTTAACTCATTAATTAATCTCAATTTAATCTATGGATAAAATAATCAGGAATGTTAATTTGCTCTAATCACACATTTTAAGATATTAATCACATTGCAATTAGGAGCTAGAACTAAGCTGTGCATTTAACGAGGTGGTGCCCGCCCAACATCGACGATGTGAACGCACGTGTAATTGGATCAAAGTTTCTCCAATTTATGCAGCCCAATTCATTTTCACAAAAGGTCCCCAACTGAGACTATACCTGTGACAGGGATTATAAACGCTGAAGAGACTGAAGGATAGGCCTAAATGTGACCTTGGTTGCTCTCCAGACCCAAAACTTGCTGCTTAACTTAGAATTAATTCAAGCTTACTGGAACTTCTTGTTCCTGTTCAGCTTTATTCATCTAGATCAGGGGTCTGCAACCTTTATGATCAAAAGAGACATTTTTTCACCTTCATTCACTAAATTAAATGTGTCCAGAGCCACAACAACCTGCTACAACTGTGATTATCAAGTGGTGGCCCATGGGCAGCTTTAGGTTTGTTGAAGGGGGCTTTTGTGTCCAGTAGGGGCCACATATTACAAAGCTAAAAATATCAAAATAATTTTTTTAATGTATTGATATTTTTACAATTTAAAACAAAAGAAAATATCCGATTCTTGTAAAGAAGAATTTTTTTAACCATTTTTTTTATATTTAAACTATGAACTATGCAGACCTATGTGATTTTTTTAATTGCTGAACAAATAAGTATAGAAATAAAGCATAAAGTTAAAGTGAGTATTTTATTCATAGTTCTAGTAATGGCATATTTGCAAAAGAAATTACCAAAAAGCTGAAAAATTAAAACTGCTAAAACTAGCTTTAATTGTGTTTGTATAACAACCAATAAAATTCAGTTTTATGTTAGTCTTGGTCAAAGCTTGAAAGAGCCGCTGCAGAGGGACCAAAGAGCCGCATGCGGCTCCAGAGCCGCAGGTTGCAGAACCCTGCTCTAGATTTTTCTTTTTTAGTTTACAGAAAAGGTCTACACATAAAAACATTATACAACACATTGAGTTTATTTTTGCAGTGTTTCTTTGACTTTCAACCACCAGCAAGCTCCTGTGACCCAGAAAGAAGCAAGTAAAGATAATGGATAGATAGATGGATGCTTTTAAAATACACTGTTTCCTAAGATAAGGTTCTTTGACAATTACATTCTAATAATACTGTATGTGGGTTTAGTGTATTTTACTTGCAGATGTAAATGTTTAACTTGGGCCAGGTTAGCCCATCACCTGAGTTTTTTTTATGTGACATATACATTTAGATGATTACCGTACTTTTCGGCCTATAAGTCACAGTTTTTTGCCTAATTTGCATGTCTTGCAACTTATATGGCGAAGCGACATATTTATTTTTAGACCAATTTTTGGCTGAGATATGACCGTTTCCATTCATTCTGACGAAAAAAATGGAGCAGTACCACTTTCGGCCGCTAGGGTCCACCGAGCGTTCCCAGCTCATGTGTCCGACCGCAGCCTCCTCTGCTCGGACTCACTCTGTTGCAGCACGGCCTCCTGCTCTCTGGAGGTCTGAACTACCTGTTACCTCAGGATTTGGCAGAACTCTTCACCAGTGACACAGAGGATGAAGAATTCAACGGGTTTGAATAAAAATAAATAAATAAATAGGTGTTTCTGTCATCATTATGGGCGGGTGAGCATGTAGTAATTTTAAAGCCGCTTTATTTCGTCTGCTTCATTTTGCCATGTTTTAACCGTCAAAGTGCATTTATTAAGTTCAGCTGAGACACACTTTTACTATAATGTCAGCAAACAAATGTATTTTTAAGGTGTTTATCTTGTTAAATTTTAAAGACATGCATGCAGGTTTCTGTTCGCTGTGCGTGCATGTTTTGTTGGCCGACATAGCGAAACTATTTTAAATCCAGCTGATTTGACAATTACGTTCATTTTTAAAGGAAAAGTTCAGCTCAGAAACACTTTTACTATAATGTCAGCAAACTACTGTAATATACTGTATATTTTTAAGGCGTTTATCTTGGTAAATGTTAAAGACATGCAGCGTTTCCACTAGATGCGCGTGCACGCTTGACACAGCAAAACTCTTTTTTTAATCCAGCTGATTTGACCATTACGTGCATTTATTAAGGAAAAGTTCAGCTCAGACACATCTTTGCTATAATTTTCAGCAAACAAATAATTGTTTTTAAGTTTTAATCTTGTTAAAGTCCTTCCATGCACGCTCCTGTGGCCATTTGGCAGCCAATCCATTTTTGGCAAAACACCAGCACACACAGCCCACATATGCAGTGATGCATAACATACGCGACGCGTCAGCGGTGACGCATAATAGATGCGACGTATACGGCGGTGCGACATGTTTATGGATTTTTCCACTTTATTGGACATAATTGGACTGATGCGACGTGTACGGCGGAAAATACGGTAGATACATCTTGAAGGTAGATTTGGATGCAGACTTTTAAAAATGTTGACAACAGAATTTTAATGTACAGTATACAGGAGCATCTAAAAAATTACAATGTTGTAAAAAAAACTTTTTGTCAATCATTTCATAAATTGAAACTCATATTCATCCATCCATCCATCCATCATCCATCCATCCATCATCCATCATCTTCTGCTTATTCTGGTGTCAGGTCATGGGGCAGCAGCTTGAGAAGGGAGGCCCAGACATCTCTTTCCTCAGCCACCTCTTCCAGCTCTTCTGGGAGGACTCCAAGGCGTTCCCAATTTATATAATGAAACTCACATATTACATAAATTCATTACACAGAGTGAAATATTTAATGCCTTTGTTTGTTGTAATTTTGGTGATTATGTCTTACAGATAATGAAAAAACAAAACTCGGTGTCTCAGAAACTTTGAATATTGTGAAGAGGTTCATTATTGTAAACTCCTGGAGTCCCACCCTAATCAGCTGATTAACTCTTGAGACATGATCTACAAACGCCTCATTCCTCCAGTAAAGCCACTCCTGAACCAGACACATCAGAAGTGTCTTACCTGCTGAGGAGAAAAATAACTGGACTGTTGCTCAGTGGTCCAATGTCCTCTTTTTAGATGAAAGGAAATTATTCATGTCATTTGGAAATCAAGGTCTCAAGAGTCTGGAGGAAGAGAGGAGAGGTCCAGAATCCATGTTGCTTGAAGTCCAGTGAGAAGTTTCCACAGTCAGTGATGGTTTGGGTGGGATCATGTCCTCTGCTGGTGTTGGGCCCCTGTGTTTTCTGAAGTCCACAGTCCAAGCAGCATCTACCAGGACATTTTACAGCACTTCATGCTTCCTTCTGCTGACGAGCTTTATGGAGATGCTGATTTAATTTTCCAGCAGGACTTGCTCCTGCCCACTCTGACAAAGGAACCAAAATACTAGCTGTGGAATATTCTATATATCTGAGACACTGAGTTTTGGTTTTTCATTACTTGTAAGTTATAGTATTAATGATAAAGACTTGAAATATTTCACTCTGTGTGAAATGAATCTATGTCATATTTGAGTTTCATTTTCTGAAACGACTGACAAAAATATTGAACTTTTTCACGATATTCTAATTTTTTGAGATGCACGTATATTTCATGAGATGAAGTTACATTTTATATTTTAATTCACGGTGAAAATATGTATAGTTGTGTTCAGAATTTTATATACAGTACAATCATCATGGTGATGGAGATCACATCCATTCAGGGCATTTAATGATTGTATGTGTTTATTTTTCTATGTGCAAACGAATACTGTATACACATACAGCTTTATTAATTTTTCTAAGCAAGGACTGGGCACACAAGTTTGAAAAATGTTGTGACCAAACATGACAAAGATTGAGCTATCAAACACTGTACCAGCTCAGCTGTCAAGCATGGTGTAGGTAGCATCATGCTGTGGTAAACTGGGAAAACAAAATAAATGATCATAGACTTCCAGGAGTTGAGGCCTGCGTTGAATTTAAGACTCACTATCTATGGGGAAGAGGTGGAATGGGTCAAAGACGTCCAGTTCCTCAGTCAGCACATCTCAGAGGACCTGAGCTGGACTATTAACACCACCCACATCATCAAAAAAGCCCAGAAGAATAACTGCTTTCTGAAGGCACTGAAGAAGAATAAACTTCCTCCACCTCTGCTGAGGAACTTCTACCACTGCACCATAGAAAGGGTCCTGGTGTATGGATGTACAGTGTAGTATGGCAGCTGCCCTGCAGAGGAAACAGCTCAGAGGGTTGTTGGCTCCCCGCTCCCGTGCCTGGATGAGATCTTCTCGAGTCGTCAGCTATGAAGAGCAACAAAGATCCTGAATGACCCCACCCATCCAGGTCACTCTGTTCGCCAGACCTCCTTGTCACTTCAGAGTGATGCGAGCCCGCACTAACATGCTAAAGCTCAGCTTCTTCCCCACGGCGGTGACGAGACTTTCGCAAGAGAGATGATCCTCTAAACATGAACACTCACTGTTAAACAGGACTGACCAAAAATATAAACACAACACTGTTGTTTCCACTCCCAGTTTGCATGAGCTGAACTCAAAGATCTAAGACTTTTTCTATGTACACAACAGGCCTTTGTCTCTCAAATATTGTTCACAAATTTAAGTTTATACATGGGCGTAGCCAGGATTTCATGAGGGGCGGTTCGTTTAAAGAAAAAGTGGACCTGGAAAGGGCAGCCCGCCTCGGTGGTTCACTGGAAGCGCGTCGGGTTGCCACTCCAAACTTTCTCTCGACTCGGGTTCGATCCTCACTTGGTTGAACTCGAATTGTCAAAGTGGGAAATATTTCAACTTATTTTACATTAGTTTTTTATTGGATAGAGAAAAAAAAGGAGTTTGTGTTAACCACAGGCATATTAAGTCTATGGTGTTAACCGGTTCGACATTAGCGGCGTCTCCATACCTTCTCTTTCCACCTCTCTTAACACAGAACTTGTGTTGTGCAGGAGTTGTAGGCGGGACTTCATAGGCAAAGTGGGCGGTTCGTTCGAACCCCCCCTGGCTACGCGCATGTTATATATGTATTTATGTATAATACAGACAACGAACACGTGCCTGTTGTTGTGCCATTCATCCATGACCATCACCTCATGTTGCAGATGCTGCACGCTCCCTCAAACTTGAAGCATCTGTAGCATTGTGCTCTGTGACAAACCAGCACATTTTAGAATGGCCTTTTATTGTGGTCAGCCTAAGCACCTGTGCAATAACCATGCAGTCCTTTAATCAGCATCTTGCTGTGCCACACCTGTGAGGTGGATGGATTATCTCGACAAAAGGAGAAGTTCTCACTAACACAGATTTACACAAATTTGTGAACAATATTTGAGAGAAAAAGGCTCATTTTGTACATGGAAAAAGTCTTAAATCTTTGAGTTCGATGAAAAATGGGAGCAAAAACAAGTGTTGCGTTTATATTTTTGTTCAGTGCATTAAGAAGGTGTTTATACATTTATTGTTAATTATGCATAAGGGAGTGGTGGCGCATTGGTTAGAGACAGTGGGCCTGTGATCGGAAGATTGCCGGTTCAAGCCCCGGTACCGACAACATCAAAAAAATGTGGGTGGAAAAAAGTGAAACACCCACACCTGCCTCCACCCTCATTCGCCCCACCCTGGGCCCCTGAGCAAGGCCCTTAACCCCCACCATCTGCTCCCTAAACAGGTCTCTCTGGAAAATTAGTTCTCGTGGCTCAATGAGACTACGGTACCTGGATAAATAAAGGGTACTTTTTTTTTTAAAACATATATGCATGTGTATATACAGCTAACCCCCTACCTACGACTCTAATAATAATAATTATATATATATATATATATATATATATATATATAT
>JBBPBX010005598.1:0-29376 GCA_038048925.1 Garcialebias charrua | reverse complement strand
ATATGCTTATACAAACATTTGGCACAACTGTTGCTGTTAAAAAGAGACTGAGTGTATTTTATTTTGTACCAGTACTCATGAAAATTCCACTAACGTCACTGCTGGAGATTAGTGTCAAACTAAGTTTTTTGTAACCCAGCTACCCAGATATTTTTGGTACCTTTCTCCTCCTTTGAGTGTTGATATGTGCTGCTGACTATCCATGCTGCTGATCTCATGCTGCTGATTTATTTCATGCTGCTGTGTTCATTCGTGCTCATCTGCTCACACAGAATCATGTTCGTGGTGCTGTTGTTCGGCGTATTACTGTTTTTAGACTATTAAGTGTTTAGCGTATTCTTAGTTTAGTGTATTTCTTAGTTCATTTAGATCTTATTACTGCTTTTCTTTTACAATTTATACTTTTGTTGGATGTAACTGGGACCCTGTGTACACAATTCCTTTCCACCGCGTGTACCACACACGACACAAATGACAATAAAGAACCTGGACCTTGACCTTGACCTCTCCCATTCCATTCCTGTGGTTAAAATTACAAAGAAAAGTTATTAGGTGTCGCCTGACGTTCAACAACAAAATCATCTTCTCTTCTTCATCTTCTTGCGCAGGCATCAGATATCTTCTCTTCTTTAACTATCATCATCATGCTAATGTTAGCCTGGAAATAGCTTGAAGCGCACTCTGTTCAACAAAGAAGCATCTCAGGTGATCATCTAGTGTACAGTAACTTTGTCCATTTCATCAGACCTCTACACCAAATCCAAAATGCTGCTGTTGTCCACAAGTTTTTCCAACACATTCTCCAGTCACTAGGCAAGCTTCCAGTTTTTTTCTAAACTTTGATTCTAGTCTGGGGATCAAAGTAGAGAAGTGCTCCTTTCTATATGAATGAGATACTATTATCCATTGTATTCCAACAAAGTTCAGTCAGGTCATCTGTACCGTTTATTTTGTTGCTGAGACGTTTTGTCCTTCATGCAAAGGACTTCTTCAATCTGAGGAGCATTGTTGGATTTTATACCTGGATTACTGAGCATGAACTTTGGTGTTTTGAACCACTTTGGCATGACTGTCTCAGAGAAGTTGACGAGGGAGAGGCCGGGCCCCAGAAGCCGTCTTAGCACCGGCAAACTGTTTTTTCCTACCATTGAGTACGCTGTTCGCGGGAATCAGTTTTGTTTGGTGGCTCCTCCTTTTCAGATTACACCTGAACAACACTTAACAGCTCTTACTTTTATCTGACTTTATCTCTCACTGAGTGTACAAGTACTTGAATAAAAGAAAATCTGAACATGTTGTTTGTTTCTTTAGGAGGGAAAAATCCACAGTTCAGAGGGACTTATAGCTTTCTTGCTTTTATCCTTTGGCAATACTTTTAAAGGGGACCACACATGCAAAATTCACTTTTTAATGTTTTTTTTACTCAACTTTGGGTATGTACTTCATAAAAAAACAGTCCTAAGGCCAAAGAAATGCACCCAGTGGTTTATTTACTCTAAGTAGATTTATTTGTCTGTGATAAAAACGGTTCGTTTCTCACTTCCTGCGGTTTGTGACGTCACAAACCGCAGCCACAACCCACCCCAACATGAGTCCAGCCCCTCACCTAGCAACCCCTGGTTAGGCTCAACCCACTTCTGTATTAAACACATGACTGTTGTTTTTCATGATTTCATCTCATCTTTTGTTTATATGTTCTTAATTTCATGTGTACAGCACTTTGTTGCAGCTGTGGTTTTTTTAAATGGCTTTATAAATAAAGTATAATTGTTATTTTTATGTTTTAGTTCAATTTTTAGTGTATTTGCGATCGCTCCCAACGCGCAGCCGGCAAAAATTAAACGAGCAGACCCCCGGCGTAGGGACCGGCGGCAACGGGACCCTCTTCTGGCGGATGGAGCGGAGCTTCAACTGTACAGCCTCGCAGCAGCCTCGCAGCAGCCTCGCAGCAGCCTCGCAGCAGCGAGGACCTTCTCCTTACGGATTAATTTACGGGAGACACTTGGTGAACTTTGTGTGTGTCTTGACTGGAACAGCGATAACTCCCAAAATCTCCGCGTGCAACGAGCGGAGCTGGCGAACACCGGAAGAGGAACAAGCTAACATTAGCATCGGATTCGGGTGGTCTAATGCTAAAAGGAGCAGCAAATTGCGGCGCGCTCAGACGGGTTTCGGTAAGTTATCTTAAGCTAGCACTAACAGTAAGTCAAATGAGTAATAAAAAAAGAGCTAATTTTAAAACAACAACACATTACAGATACTGGCTGTTACAGAGGGCGTAAACAGATCGTTGAAGGGCGTGGACTTCAGAACTCAGTATCAGAAACCGGTCGTTCAAAACGAAAGTTAAAAATGGCAGAATTAAAAAGGGTATAATTAATTATCTAAGAATTATTTTGTGTATTAAAATGAATTAATATTGTCAAGATAGCACACAGACATAACATACAAAATTTTAAAGACCTATATGTGGTCCCCTTTAAAGTGTATGTTTCATGTTAGTTTTTTGGGCAGAAACATAATATTTAGAGGTAATAAGTAATTTTGATAATCCTCCCTGCTTTCCAAATTAATACCAATAGCCTTACAGACACAAATCAGGGGAAAAAAAACAGAGCCTAAAAAAAACGCGCGGTTTTGGAGTCACGTGACACGTGACGAAAGTAGAGGGGGCGTCATAGTCGGAAGTTGTTGTTTTGTATTGAGTTGTATTGAAGTGAAAAAGGTCCAATAATGGTCATAATGGTTAATATTTGTGTGTGCGGGGGTTGTTCGAACTCCAGTTTGTCTGGACATCGATTTCCTGCACCAAAAAAACCCAGCTTTCAGAGCTTGTGTGAGGTTTGTCCAGATGAAAAGGCAGGATTTCACCAACAGAAGCGTCACGACCAACTCTGTGATTTGACAGCATTTGTCAAGGAGGATTACATCGACAGCGACCTGAACGAACACAGGATTGACTTCAGAAGTAAGGACATGAATATAATTTATTAATCTTTTGATTGAAAGTGGTTTAGGTTAGGAGCTATAAATTCCAAAATATACAGAGCTAAACCGCAGCTAGGTCCACCCGGTTGCGTCTTCAAAAATTAATAAAAAATCGAATTTCATCTCAAATGTGCTATACAGGCAATCGTTTAGTAAAAAAGCCCTGTATAATTACACTCTGAAAGCAGGAAAAATATCCAATGAGTGGTTTAGGAGATATGAATGACTTTAGATGGAAGAAAAAACGATGCTAATTTTATGCTAGCGCGACCGTGTTGCATGTCTTCAAAAATTAATAAAAAATCGAATTTCATCTCAAATGTGCTATACAGGCAATCGTTTAGTAAAAAAGCCCTGTATAATTAACTCTGAAAGCAGAAAAAATGTCCACTGAGTGGTTTAGGATGGAAAAAGTAATTGTTTAGGGAGCTAAGGCTAAAGTAGTTAAATCCATCAGTGGTGTAATTAATGCTGTATCTCTATATTTAGGCTATATGTAATATAAACCATTTTTAGCTTTAGGTAGTATATATCTAGAAGTTATTTGGCTAGATATTTGATGTAATAGTCAGAGATGACATACTTATGTCAAAACAACTTTGTAATCTGNTAATCCTAGATGTTATTACTGTTTTTCTCGTACATTTTGTTGTTGGATGTAACTGGGACCCCGTGTACATAATCTCATTTCATCACATGTACCACATGCGGTGCAAATGACAATAAAGATTCTCTGACTCTCTGACAATAAAACCAGAAACAAGTCTCGTTGTTTTGTGTCTTGATTCAAACATTGAGAACAAAGTGAAGTTCAACACTTTGAGCGTTAAACGTCAGAGGAATGCACGTCGCCCGCCGCTGTAAAGTTTTTAACACTGACTCCCAGTTTCAGCTCAGCATCCGTCAAACTGTTGGTTGAGTCCATTAGCTGTGGTGGCCATCTTGAATCAGGTTGACTCCGGACGTATCTGCAGCTTCTGCAGGAGGACACTGACCCGTTTGACCCGGTGCCGTCTCTGGAAGGTTACAGGACGAGCAAACACAGGCTGTTAGAAACTACATGACAAACAGCTGTTGTCCTCCATGTCCCACGGGTTGATGAGACAGAACACTAAACTAACACTGAGGCGTCTGAGCCTCATTAAAGGTGGAGTCTGCAGTTTCTGTAGAACATCAGCACTTAGAAAAAATTTCAACAAGCAAAGCATTCTGATCCCTCCCCCTCAGAGCCATATATGGCACTGCCCCCTTGTGGTCTGTTAAAATTCAAATTCAAGCTCTGTTTTTATTGGCTGATTCGAATTCAAGCTCGGTTTTTATTGGCTGGTTACAAACTTTGTTTTTATTGGCTGGAAAATGGCGGGTCACTTTTTCTTTTTAGAAATGCTTATTTACCACCTGGAGAAGCAAGGGGACAATATTTTTTTTTAGTTTTTTTCAGAGATTACCTCTCTAACATCAATCTAGTGACAGAGTGAAGAAATATGTTAAAAATATATTGTTAGAAAAGTTACATATAGCAGCTTTTAAGTGTTTAGCGTATTCTTAGTTTAGTGTATTTCTTAGTTCATTTAGATCTTATTACTGCTTTTCTTTTACAATTTATACTTTTGTTGGATGTAACTGGGACCCTGTGTACACAATTCCTTTCCACCGCGTGTACCACACACGACACAAATGACAATAAAGAACCTGGACCTTGACCTTGACCTCTCCCATTCCATTCCTGTGGTTAAAATTACAAAGAAAAGTTATTAGGTGTCGCCTGACGTTCAACAACAAAATCATCTTCTCTTCTTCATCTTCTTGCGCAGGCATCAGATATCTTCTCTTCTTTAACTATCATCATCATGCTAATGTTAGCCTGGAAATAGCTTGAAGCGCACTCTGTTCAACAAAGAAGCATCTCAGGTGATCATCTAGTGTACAGTAACTTTGTCCATTTCATCAGACCTCTACACCAAATCCAAAATGCTGCTGTTGTCCACAAGTTTTTCCAACACATTCTCCAGTCACTAGGCAAGCTTCCAGTTTTTTTCTAAACTTTGATTCTAGTCTGGGGATCAAAGTAGAGAAGTGCTCCTTTCTATATGAATGAGATACTATTATCCATTGTATTCCAACAAAATTCAGTCAGGTCATCTGTACCGTTTATTTTGTTGCTGAGACGTTTTGTCCTTCATGCAAAGGACTTCTTCAATCTGAGGAGCATTGTTGGATTTTATACCTGGATTACTGAGCATGAACTTTGGTGTTTTGAACCACTTTGGCATGACTGTCTCAGAGAAGTTGACGAGGGAGAGGCCGGGCCCCAGAAGCCATCTTAGCACCGGCAAACTGTTTTTTTCTACCATTGAGTACGCTGTTCGTGGGAATCAGTTTTGTTTTGTGGCACCTCCTTTTCAGATTACAGCTGAACAACACTTAACAGCTCTTACTTTTATCTGACTTTATCTCTCACTGAGTGTACAAGTACTTGAATAAAAGAAAATCTGAACATGTTGTTTGTTTCTTTAGGAGGGAAAAATCCACAGTTCAGAGGGACTTATAGCTTTCTTGCTTTTATCCTTTGGCAATACTTTTAAAGGGGACCACACATGCAAAATTCACTTTTTAATGTTTTTTTTACTCAACTTTGGGTATGTACTTCATAAAAAAACAGTCCTAAGGCCAAAGAAATGCACCCAGTGGTTTATTTACTCTAAGTAGATTTATTTGTCTGTGATAAAAACGGTTCGTTTCTCACTTCCTGCGGTTTGTGACGTCACAAACCGCAGCCACAACCCACCCCAACATGAGTCCAGCCCCTCACCTAGCAACCCCTGGTTAGGCTCAACCCACTTCTGTATTAAACACATGACTGTTGTTTTTCATGATTTCATCTCATCTTTTGTTTATATGTTCTTAATTTCATGTGTACAGCACTTTGTTGCAGCTGTGGTTTTTTTAAATGGCTTTATAAATAAAGTATAATTGTTATTTTTATGTTTTAGTTCAATTTTTAGTGTATTTGCGATCGCTCCCAACGCGCAGCCGGCAAAAATTAAACGAGCAGACCCCCGGCGTAGGGACCGGCGGCAACGGGACCCTCTTCTGGCGGATGGAGCGGAGCTTCAACTGTACAGCCTCGCTGCAGCCTCGCAGCAGCCTCGCAGCAGCGAGGACCTTCTCCTTACGGATTAATTTACGGGAGACACTTGGTGAACTTTGTGTTGTCTTGACTGGAACAGCGATAACTCCCAAAATCTCCGCGTGCAACGAGCGGAGCTGGCAAACACCGGAAGAGGAACAAGCTAACATTAGCATCGGATTCGGGTGGTCTAATGCTAAAAGGAGCAGCAAATTGTAAGAATTATTTTGTGTATTAAAAATAGGGATGCACCGATACCAGATTTTTGAAACCCAAGTACAAGTACAAGTACTTACATTAAAGTACTTGCCGATACCAAGTACCGATACAAGTACTAATTAATATTTTTAAAAATCATTCTAATTAACTTAAACTGTTTATTTTCATTAGACACTTCAAACATAAATAAACAAAGTACATTACTATTGGTAATCTGTAAAGTATGTCCAAACTTGTACAAAAAAATAAAATGTTTTACATTTGAACTCTTACATAGTCAATGAAATGAAATGAAACTGGTATCGGGTCCTGTAGTATCGGAGCCCTTTTATGAGTACAAGTACAGGTAGTCCCCGACTTACGAGCGCTCTGACTTACGAGGTCCCGGACTTAAGAGCATGCATCTCATTAAAAAAAAAAAAAAAAAAAAAAATTTTTTTTTTTTTACTTTTTTTTTATTTTTTATAAATGAATACATGTACAGTACTGGACAGTCACCAAGCACTTAGCCTATCCTAACACAGTTTTTAAAGATGAAGGAATCAGTTGAATTGTCTCCCTCCTCCCTGCAGGCTCCATAGGGAGCTTGCTCCCTTTATGTGAAAGGGAGACAATTCAACTTATTCCTTCATCTTTAAAAACTGTGTTAGGATAGGCTAAGTGCTTGGTGACTGTCCAGTACTGTACATGTATTCATTTATAAAAAAAAAAAAAAAAAAAGTAAAAAAAAAAAAAAAACCTACTTACGAATTTTTGACTTACGAGCGCCCCCTAGTGACGGAACTCGCTCGTAAGTCGGGGACTACCTGTATGAGTAAACGCACATGGTATCGGACCGATACCCGATACTGGTATCGGTATCGGTGCATCCCTAATTAAAATGAATTAATATTGTCAAGATAGCACACAGACATAACATAAAAATTTTAAAGACCTATATGTGGTCCCCTTTAACATTAAGTTAAACACTGCCTTGTTTTATGAAGAGAGCATGATAAAGGCTTTGTGTTATAGACCTATGTGAATTCAAAATAAAGCTGTACACAGAAGTTCTGGTTCTTTACATGTGGTCAAAAGGTAACACTCAAACACATCAGTGGATCTAACTGAATGAAATGAATGAATGAAATGGCAGGAAAGTTAGAATAATACCAGACATCAATAAATATGTTATTTATGTTTGTAGAAAAACAGAAGATGGGAAATACAATGTTTTAAAATAAGCTTTTCTGTGAATGACAAACTGTAGGGCATGTTCCTTATATTTTTGTCAGAAAATATAATGTAAATATTAAATCTACTTCAACATTTCACATGAAACTTGTACTTTGTTTAGTTTAAATATAAGATGATCAGGAAATAAACCCAAGTCCCTGTCAAGATAAAAACTGATAAAGTCAACAAGATCTACTTTAATGTATTCAAAGAGCACGACTTTCTCGTTTCTCTTTTTCACATTGTTGTACTGTAATGTTGTGTGGTGCAATAAATAGTGAACGACTACAAATGGTTCCCATCATCCAGAGCAGAGTCTCACCTGTGGAGCTGTTACATTAAAGGATGTCCCGGTGCTCGGGGTCACAGGTCGCGGACTCATGTTGTTCTGGGCCTGAGCTTGAGCTTGAGCTTGAACTTGAGCCAAAGCCTGCTGAGGAACCAAGACAAACTGGCCCAACTCGGTACGTACCAGCACCATCCCTAAAGAGCAACAAGGAGCAAGAATCAGGGCATATGTCACATCATTCTTCTCTTAGTATTACATCCAAACCAACTATCACATTTTGTGTACATTCTGAATGAGGGTAGTGGGTATTTTACCATTACCAAGTGGTCAGGTTATACACTAAAGATGGTTCAGATGAACACAAACCATCTCTCATGTGTGCTGCTACAGGCCCAAGATGATGAGAAACCTCATCTGATGGACAGAACACCTCTACTCTTTATAGTTAGTGATAGCGAGGATATCAATTTTGAATATTTATATCCTTGTCTCTCGTTCTCTCTTGTAGTTTGGTTAAAGTTGAGATGCAAGTGGATTTATCAACCAAGAAATGGCTCAAAAACAAACTGATGGATTAGTCAGCTGTGACTCCCACTAAGTTGTTGCAAAAGAGTTTATGAACTGGCACTGAATGAAAATATAACCTAAATAAATAAATAAATAAATAAATAAAAACAGCAAATGAACGCATGTTGCATGGATTCAAAAATAGAATTAAAAAAATCTCAGATTAAGAGAAAATTATGTTAAAGGACTACACAAAGATGCTAAAGAATGTAGGACTACCGTATACTGTATTCTGAAGTATGCTATTTTTTTCCCACAAGATACATTTACATCTAATACTGTACTCACAAAGAAGAAATAAATGGAAACCTAATGTTTCTTAAGGTCTTACCTTAAATGATTGTATGACTTTTGTAAATCTGTACCTAATTTTAAATGACTAGAAATTTTAAAGGCATAAAAAAACTACCATTTGCTATACAACATTTGCAGAAACACTCTAAAACCATATACTGGTAGTTAAAGTACAAGCCCAAAACCAGAAAAGTTGGCACGTTGTGCAAATCGCAAATAAAAACAGAATACAATGACTTGCAAATCTTTTTCAACCCATATTCAACTGAATAGAATGCAAAGACAATATATTTAATGTTCGAACGGAGAAACTTTATTTTGTTTTGCAAATAACCATTAACTTAGAATTCAATGGCAGCAACACATTGCAAAAAAGTTGGCACAGGGACATATTTACCACTGTGTTACATCGCCTTTCCTTTTAACAACACTCAGTAAACGTTTGGGAACTGAGGAGACCAATTTTTGAAGCTTTTCAGGTGGAATTCTTCCCCATTCTTGCTTGATGTACAGCTTAAGTTGTTCAACAGTCCGGGGTCTCCGTTGTCGTATTTTACGTTTCATAATGCGCCACACATTTTCAATGGGGGACAGGTCTGGACTGCAGGCAGGCCAGGGGAGGACCCGCACTCTTTTGCTACGAAGCCACGCTGTTGTAACACGTGCAGAATGTGGCTTGGCATTGTCTTGCTGAAATAAGCTGGGGCGTCCATGAAAAAGACGTCGCTTGGATGGCAGCATATGTTGCTCCAAAACCTGTATGTACCTTTCAGCATTAATGGTGCCTTCACAGATGTGTAAGTTACCCATGCCTTGGGCACTAATGCACCCCCATACCATCACAGATGCTGGCTTTTGAACTTTGCGCCTATAACAGTCCTGATGGTTCTTTTCCTCTTTGGTCCGTAAGACACGACGTCCACAGTTTCCAAAGACAATTTGAAATGTGGACTCATCAGACCACAGAACACTTTTCCACTTTGCATCAGTCCATCTCAGATGAGCTCGGGCCCAGCAAAGCCGGCGGCGTTTCTGGATCTTGTTGATGAATGGCTTTTGCTTTGCATAGTAGAGCTTTAACTTGCACTTACAGATGTAGCGACGAACTGTAGTTACTGACAGTGGTTTTCTGAAGTATTCCTGAGCCCATGTGGTGATATCTTTTACACACTGATGTCGGTTTTTGATGCAGTACCGCCTGAGGGATCGAAGGTCACGGGCATTCAATGTTGGTTTTCGGCCTTGCCCCTTACGTGTAGTGATTTCTCCAGATTCTCTGAACCTTTTGATGATATTACGGACCGTAGATGGTGAAATTCCTAAATTCCTTGCAATAGCTCGTTGAGAAAAGTTGTTCTTGAACTGTTCGACAATTTGCCCACGCATTTGTTCACAGAGTGGTGACCCTCGCCCCATCCTTCTATGTGGATGACTGAGCATGTCAAGGAAGCTGCTTTTATACCCAATCATGGCACCCACCTGTTCCCAATTTGCATGTTCACCTGTGGGATATTCCAAATAAGTGTTTGATGAGCATTCCTCAAATTTCTCTGTCTTCTTTGTCACTTGTGCCAGCTTTTTTGAAACATGTTGCAGGCATCAAATTCCAAATGAGCTAATAATTGCAAAAAATAACAAAGTTTACCAGTTCGAACGTTAAGTATGTGGTCTTTGCAGTGTGTTCAATTGAATATAGGTTGAAAAAGATTTGCAAGTCATTGTATTCTGTTTTTATTTGCGATTTCCACAACGTGCCAACTTTTCTGGTTTTGGGCTTGTACAAAGGTGACCATTTAAGTTGCAAGAACTTGACCAAAATGTTTACTTTAGGCCAGGACTAGATTTATTATGGTACCACAGAATGGGCAGTTGCCCCAGTTAGGTCAAAATTAAAATATATGAGTTCAGTAGAAAGGTTAGGTGCATCTTTTGGTGCCGTTTCTGTGATTCCTGAGGTCAGAAGACCAGAACAGCTTTCAAGTGCAGTACAAAAACCCATCTGTCCACTGTTATTATCTGCTCTTTTTTTTTTCCTTGCTATTTAGCAAAACTTGAGTTACAATGGAGTTTAATAAGACAGTTCAAGTCAAAGAAAATAATACTATTTAATAATGATTCCCTAAAAGAATTTTAAAAAAATTAAAGGGGTCCACACATGCAAAATTCACTTTTTAATGTTTTTTTACTCAACTTTGGGTATTTACTTCATAAAAAAACAGTCCTTGTGCCAAAAAAATGCACCCAGTGGTTTATTTACTCTAAGTAGATTTATTTTACTGTGATACAAACAGTTCGTTTTAAAATACACTCGCATGTGACGTCACAAGCGAGAGGACAACCCACCACAACCTGAGTCCAGCCCCTCACCTAGCAACCCCTGGTTAGGCTCAACCCACTTCTGTATTAAACACATGTAGCTCTGTATGCTTGAACCCGCTGAGTAACGTCTTTTTACTGTGCTGTCCTCACGACACGTGACTATGTGAGGCTAGACAGCCAGCTAACAAAAAGTAAATAATAAAAAAGTCCCCACTCAAGCTTGCTTTCTTGATTTTTACTGAAGACTTCTTGAACTTTCTTTACTTTGTAAGTTTTTGTTAGCTGGCTGTCTAGCCTCACATAGTCACGTGTCGTGAGGACAGCACAGTAAAAAGACGTTACTCAGCGGGTTCAAGCATACAGAGCTACTTAAGCAACATGAGTCTTCGCTCGGGGAGAAGCTATCACAGAGACTACGATGCTGAGCAGTCAAGTAAAGCTACTGGTGATGAGCAACAACCAGAAGTTACCACTCAATCAGCTACAGGGGAGCGGCAACCACAACCATTCGACACCAGGTCACAGGTATCCAGAGCACCCACCAGGCAGTCTCATCGAACGTCTTCATCATCAACAGGTTCTTCAGCTGCGAGGGCCTACGCTAAAGCTCAAGCAGCACGTGCGCAACTAGCCTTCGCTAAAAAAGAAGCTGACATGATGAAACAAAAAGCTGAACTAGATGCAGATCTACATGTCCTCCAGTGTCAAAAAGCAATAGCTGCAGCTGAAGCAGAAGCCACAGCTTATGAAGAAGCAGAGAATCAGAGCGGGGAGCTCTGCAGAGAACTCTGCGTTGAAGCGGAACCTAACAGCCCTGCGCAGCGAACGAGTGAATATGTTCAACAGCAGTGTGAGTTCTTCCCTGACACTCAGCACAATGAAGAACAGCCTCATGAAAGAAATGACCATGCCCAAAAAATACAAGGCAGTGCACAGGTAGCCAATCCTGTCGCAGTCAACATTCAAACAAACCCACTATCAACAAACAGTGTAATTAAACAGGAGCCGACTGTGCACACATGCTCGACAAACAATACTCAAGATTTTGCAAAATACCTTATCCGCAAAGAATTAGTGAGTACAGGTCTTCTACAATTCGATGACAAACCTGAAAATTATTGGGCATGGAAAACCTCATTCATCAACACCACCAAAGACCTAAGTCTGTCTCCAAGAGAAGAATTAGACTTATTGACAAAATATTTAGGTCCAAAGTCATCTGAACAGGCAAAACGCATTCGTGCTGTACACGTCCTCAATCCTGCGGCAGGTGCCGAGAGGATCTGGCAACGCCTTGAAGAGTGTTATGGTTCACTCGAGGCTATTGAGGACGCACTTTTAAAAAAAGTAGAAGACTTTCCCAAGCTGACAAACAAAGACAATGTTAAACTGCAAGAGCTCGGCGACATCTTAATGGAGCTTCAGTGTGCTAAACAAGATGGTGGCCTGCCTGGGCTTGCATACCTAGACACAGCTCGAGGAGTCAGACAAATAGTTGAAAAGCTTCCCTTCAACTTACAGGAAAGATGGACAACTGTAGGAACGCAGTACAAAGAGACTCATAGGGTGTCATTTCCTCCTTTCACAGTTTTCACACAGTTCATCCAGCAGCAGGCAAAAATGAGAAATGACCCTAGCTTCGCAATATTCAATCCTAACAGCCATTTCCTTTCTCACACAGAAAAACTGAAACCATACAGTAGCAAAACTACTGTTTCTGCACATAAAACAGAGATCACAGCAGAGTCTAAGCAAAGGAGTCCAAATGAATTGGAGGAACCAGATCGCCAGTGCCCAATCCACAGAAAACCACATCCGCTCAAAAAGTGTAAGCTTTTTAGAAATAAACCCATTGAGGAAAGAAAGACCTACTTGAAAGAGCATCACATCTGCTACAGGTGCTGTGGATCTGTCAGACATCTTGCAAAAGACTGTAAAGTAGCAGTTAAATGCATAGAGTGCGACAGTTCAAAACACTTATCAGCAATGCATCCTGGTCCCTCTTGCACTCCAGAGAGCACAATACAAGAAAACAATGACAGTGAAGAGCAAGTAGACAACTCAACCTCAGTTGTCTCAAAATGCACAGAGATATGTGGACAAGGTGATAGTCCACGCTCATGTTCTAAGATCACTCTAGTCAAAGCATATCCTGCTGGCCAAAAAGAAAGAGCTATTAAAATGTATGCTGTACTAGACGAACAGTCAAATAGGTCACTAGCAAAGTCAGAGTTTTTCAGCCTTTTTGATATTGAGTCCAGTCCTATTCCTTACACATTAAAGACTTGCTCTGGAAAAGCACAGACATCAGGAAGGAGAGCTGCAAACTTCTTCATCGAGTCCATGGATGGAAAGATCAGCCTCCAGCTACCTCCTCTGATAGAATGCGACTCTGTTCCAGATGACAGAGCTGAAATACCCTCTCCTGAGATGACGCAGCATCACCCACATCTACTCAAAGTTGCAGACAAAATCCAACCTGTCGATCACGATGCTCCTATCCTTTTACTGTTGGGCAGGGACATCCTCAGGGTTCATAAGGTACGTGAGCAAATCAACGGGCCCAACAATGCACCTTATGCCCAGAGGCTAGACTTAGGTTGGGTTATTGTGGGAGAAGTGTGTTTAGGAAACGCTCATGGTCAGTCAGAGGTCAACGTTTACAGAACACACACCTTAGATAATGGTCGTGCATCCTACTTTGAGCCCTGCCCAAACATAATTCATGTTAAAGAGAATTATGGGGTTCCTTTAAACCCTGCTTGTGACACGGATAGTTTGGGACACACTGTGTTTGTTAGGTCCGAGTATGATGACAAACAAGCTATGTCAATTGATGACAAAACAGTACTAAAAACTTCAACAATGAAGTCTCAACTAAGCTCAGAGCGTTTTGAAAAATATTCCAGCTGGACCACACTGTGCAGAGTCATATCCAGACTCATTCATGTCATCAGATCCTTCAAACAAAAGACAAATGGGAAAAAGGGATGGAAAAGTTTCAGTGAGATACCAAGCGTTCAAGAACTCGCACAAGCCAAAGCCGTCGTCATACGAGCTGTCCAACAAGATGCATACAAGGAGACATTCAAAAACCAGAATATTTGCCCACTTTACAAAGTCGCCGCAAATGGATGGAAACCAGACCTAATGTCAAAAAAGGAGATGTGGTCCTGCTAAAAGACTCTCAGGCTAGCAGGAACGAGTGGCCCATGGGACTGGTGGTGAGGACTTTTACCAGCAGAGACACAAAAGTCCGCAAAGTAGAAGTATGAATTGTACAAAATGGGACTGTTAAAGTATTCTTAAGACCAGTTTCAGAGATTATTGTTTTACTTTCAGAAACCGAGTGATTGTCATTTGATGCTAAATGACCAAGTGAGTTCAAATATGTAATATTGTTTGTTGTGATAGAATGTGATTATATCAAGCGGGGAGTGTGCTGCCTTTTGTTAAAAGACAGAAATTTAAAGTTATAACTAGTTTAAGTAAATGCATGGTAGAAACATAGAAGATGTTTGGGTTTTAAATTCTGGTCAGAGTGGCTCCTCTCTCCCTTGAGAATATCGTTTTACATGCTGCACGCTAGGAGTGAGCACTCTTGCTTAAGGTACAATCTTTGACGTATCAGGACAAGTTGGTCAAAAACGGCAGTTAACAGCAGTTAAGATAACTCATAGCGCTAAATATACTCTTACCACTTGTACCTTGGAAGGTTTTCGTCTTTTTACTGTGCTGTCCTCACGACACGTGACTATGTGAGGCTAGACAGCCAGCTAACAAAAACTTACAAAGTAAAGAAAGTTCAAGAAGTCTTCAGTAAAAATCAAGAAAGCAAGCTTGAGTGGGGACTTTTTTATTATTTACTTTTTGTTAGCTGGCTGTCTAGCCTCACATAGTCACGTGTCGTGAGGACAGCACACTGTTGTTTTTCATGATTTCATCTCATCTTTTGTTTATATGTTCTTAATTTCATGTGTACAGCACTTTGTTGCAGCTGTGGTTTTTTTAAATGGCTTTATAAATAAAGTATAATTGTTATTTTTATGTTTTAGTTCAATTTTTAGTGTATTTGCGATCGCTCCCAACGCGCAGCCGGCAAAAATTAAACGAGCGGACCCCCGGCGTAGGGACCCGCGGCAACGGGACCCTCTTCTGGCGCGATGGAGCGGAGCTTCAACTGTACAGCCTCGCTGCTGCCTCGAAGCAGCCTCACAGCAGCGAGGACCTTCTCCTTACGGATTAATTTACGGGAGACACTTGGTGAACTTTGTGTTGTCTTGACTGGAACAGCGATAACTCCCAAAATCGCCGCGTGCAACGAGCGGAGCTGGCGAACACCGGAAGAGGAACAAGCTAACATTAGCATCGGATTCGGGTGGTCTAATGCTAAAAGGAGCAGCAAATTGCGGCGCGCTCAGACGGGTTTCGGTAAGTTATCTTAAGCTAGCACTAACAGTAAGTCAAATGAGTAATAAAAAAAGAGCTAATTTTAAAACAACAACACATTACAGATACTGGCTGTGCAGAGGGCGTAAACAGATCGTTGAAGGGCGTGGACTTCAGAACTCAGTATCAGAAACCGGTCGTTCAAAACGAAAGTTAAAAATGGCAGAATTAAAAAGGGTATAATTGATTATCTAAGAATTATTTTGTGTATTAAAATGAATTAATATTGTCAAGATAGCACACAGACATAACATAAAAATTTTAAAGACCTATATGTGGTCTCCTTTAAAAAGTTATAAACATAACTAAAAACTTTTTGGAACAATACCCTATGTAGTGTACAGTATTCCATGTCTCTTGCACAGAAATTTCCACTTTTTATGTACTTAACTTTCTTTTTCTTTTTTTGCAAGTTATAATTTTTGCCTCTTTTCATCAAGTACTTGTCCTATTAATTTTTGTATGCATACAAAATATCATGATTCAAACTGTATTTTTCATCAAGGGTAAATCTTAGACGGAGGTATGTATGTGATCTTTGCTGTTCGAGTGTTTACTGAATTGTGACGAACCTGATACTTGGTGGACACATGAAGCCTGAGCAAATCATTGTTTCCCATCAAGCATCACTTATTTTCTTGCTACTCACTTTCAAAATGTAAAACAGGATAATTATCTCTGTAAAACAAAAAAAGTCCTTTCAGTGTCCATCATTATTATAGGTACCTAATGTATAAAAGCAGTGCAGCGCAGAGGTTTAATGGACACCAGTGTCGCTCCTGTCACCTCGTGGAAACTTTTCAGGCTGATTTCATAGTTTTGGCTCTTCTCTGTGGAGTTTGTGTAAATTCCCTAAACCTGTGCGTTATGTTAGTCGGGTTACCCCAACTTCCTCTTACAGCCCCAAAACATATATTTTTGGTTAATTTGTGATATTAAAGTACAGGGAACCCCCGACCTACGGCGCCCGCGACCTACGGCAACCCGGACCTACGAACGAGCCACTTTTAAAGAATGCCATTGAGATACAGCAAAAAGTATGTGACCTACGAACGAACCAAGTTAAAAATATATAATCGAGCTACGGCATACTAGATGCAAGACCTACGAACGAGCCCCATTACAAGTATGTAATCGAGCTACGGCGTAACTGCGTCAGTACGGCAAGCGGCAAGGTGGGGGAGGGGATTGCCTTGGCTGTTGTGTGTTGGGTTGGGTATGACACTGCGCATGACAGTGGAAAACTACCGCCATCGAGAGGGGGGGCTGGGCTCCCGGCGGATGTACACACAGCCGCAGTGCACCTGGCGGCGGAGGGATCCGTACAGGTAAAACGTTACTATTTAAAGGGCTGCGGCCATTTTGTCCCTCGTGGGTTAGTTACGGCGATTGAGAAGACACATACGAACAGCGAACGAACGAACAACAAGAACACCAAAATCGAACATAGATCAACAACAACGAACATCAAACAGGTACTAAATTACAAGATAATAATTCTTAGACGAAAGCGAACGTTAGCACGTTAGCATTCATTTGTCAACGTTAGCATTAATTTTCATTTTTGTTCCTTAGGAATTAGCACGTTAGCACGTACGCTATTTTTGAACGATCATCGAACGGACAGGTACAGTACTAAATTACAACCTAATAATTTTTAGACGAAAGTGAACATTTGCACGTTAGCATTCATTTGTCAACGTTAGCATTAATTTTCATTAATTTGCTCCTTAGGAATTAGCACGCTAATTTTGAACAATGGCTCCGAAGAGACCAGGAAAGTCCGCGGACGCGGCAAAGAAACCTCGTAAAACCATAACGCTGGAGACAAAGGCGAAAATCATAAAACTGTCAGATCAGGGCATGACACCTACAGCGATAGGAATAAAGCTTGGGTTAGCCAGGTCGACTGTGGGGACCATTACGAAGGACAGAGAGCGCATTGTTAAACACGTGCGTGCTTCGGCCCCCATGAGGTCGACTATAATAACTAAGCAGAGGACAGGTAGGATTACTGAAATGGAAAGGTTGCTTGTGCTATGGCTGGAGGACAACAACCAACGTAGAATCCCCGTTAGCATGTCGGTGATATGTGAGAAGGCGAGGAGGATTTATAAGAGGCTGCAAGAACTAGCGAGGAGTGGGGGAGGTGCAGGAGGGCAGGGGGGTGCACAGAGCATTCCGAGTGAAGGGACATCTTCACAGAGCGATCCGGGTGACGGGACATCTTCACAGAGCGCAGGAGAAGGGACTTCAGGCAGCACGTCAGGGGGTTGGATGGACCAGAGCAGTTCATCGCCTCCAAAGGTTGGTTTGCTCACTTCAAGGACAGAAACAACTTTCACAACCTCAAAGTATAGGGTGAGCATTTAATTTCTCATTTTTATTTTTTAATACTGTAGGTAGTCCACGACTTACGAATTACTGTACTGTATTATTATTTTATTTTTTCATATGTCCTTTTATTACAGTGTTACAACAGCTTAACCGTGTCATGTTTGTGTGCATTTAAACAGGTGAGGCCGCCAGTGCTGACCACAAGGCAGCTGAGGCCTTCCCTGAAACACTGGCTGAGATCATCAGGGACGGCGGGTACACTGCCCAGCAAGTCTTCAACGTCGATGAGACAGGGCTGTTCTGGAAGCGTTTGCCAGACAGGACCTACATCAGCAAGGACGAACGAACCACACCGGGCCACAAGGTCGGCAAGGAGCGTTTGACCTTGCTGGTGGGGGGCAATGCTGCTGGTGATTGCAAACTCAGGCCGTTGTCGGTGTACCAATTTGAAAAACCCAGAGCCTTCAAAAATATTGATAAAAAAACATTGCCAGTGTATTGGACCTCAAATAAAAAGGCGTGGGTGACGCTGGATGTTTTTTCAAAATGGTTCACCAACAACTTTGTGACAGAAGTCAAGCGTTTTTGCAAGACCAAAAAGATTCCCTTTAAAATCCTGCTGGTATTGGACAACGCCCCAGGACACCCCCCTGGTCTCATCGACTTGAACAAGGATGTGAAGGTAGTGTACCTGCCTCCCAACACCACGTTGTTGATCCAGCCAATGGACCAGGGGGTTATTTGTACGTTTAAGGCGTACTACCTTCAGAGGGTCATCCGTGCCGCTTTGGAGGCAACCGAGAACTCTGAGACCCTCACCCTCAAAGACTTCTGGCGAAATTACAACGTCCTTGATGCTGTGCGGAACATTGGCCACTCCTGGGATCGTGTTACTGAACAGAACATGTGCGGAGTGTGGAAGAAGCTCTGTCCACAGCTGGTTCAGGAGGTACACGATTCCCAGGAGGTGGACCGTGTAATCGAGGACGTTGTGAGGATGGGCAGGTCACTGGATCTAGACATGGACCAGGACAATGTCCAACAGCTGCTGGGTTCATCATGGGAGAGGAACTGTCCAAGGACGACCGCATTCAGCTGGACAGGCACGTCCCGGATGAGGAAGAGGTGGAGCAGGCCATCCCTCCGGCCAAGACCTTCACCAGACAGGAGATGGTTTTGGGCTTTAAAGAGCTACACAGCTTCCTGGCGAGGATGGAGAAGCAGGACCTCGATGGGGAGAGGTTCTCCAGGGTCTCTCGGGCTGTCCATAATGCTGTTGCGTGTTACCAGCAGATCCTAGAAGACAAAAAGCATGAACAGGTGCAGAGCAGCATGCTCAAATTTGTGACAAAGGTCACAGCACCGCCTCCAGGATCTGCTGGTGCTAGGGCTGAACGATTTTGGAAAATAATCAAATTGCGATTTTTTTTTTCTTCTATAAATTGCAATTGCGATTTAAAATGCGATTTTTTTAAAATATCTTCTAGGACTGAACGATTTTGGAAAATATTCTAATTGCTGGTTGTTTTTTTTACCTCAGTATTGCGATTTAATATGCGATTTATTTTCCAATGTCTTTGTCTCATGTATTTTTCAACAAACACAAGGAATAAATCAGTTTCAATAAATAAATAAAAAACCACTGTTTTCAGCTCCACTGCAACTCTGTTTCTACATTTTTTGTATAGCTCCGGGATAGCAGCTTGGCTAAAATGTATGCGTCAGTGCCTTCTTTACCGCTTATCCATTGTGTTTACCAAAGCTGTAAACCCAGGCTGGTAACTATATTAATGTATTTCGCTGTGAACTCCGTTATTGCTTCAGTTAGTTTCACGTGCCATTTTGAATTATGTTCATTAACATAATTCAACATAATACCTTCAAACAGTTTGGTCACTGATTCCTGTCGGCTGGTACTTTGCTTACTTTAAGATGAAGCACTGGTCGTTGGCATTCTAGCCATGCAACCATCATAAGTGGCTTTGTGGTGTTTTTAAGTGTTGCTAAAGATTTGTGGTGTTTCCTCGAGTGGTAGCAACAGCAGCAAGGCAGGTTCTGCACAATACATGTCGTTGCACAGCGTCTTCTTTGTTTATAGGCAAAATAATTCCAAACAACAGACGTATTGCCGCTCTTTGGTACCAAACTTTCAAATGTATCAGTTTCTGTCAAGCCTGACACCATTGTGCAACCAGTTAAAGCGAAGTGTTGTCTTCTCCTGCTTCTGGTTTGCTCTGCTCCGCTCACTCGTAAGTTACGTAACCAGATCATGCGACCAGTCAAACTGCAGCCTTTGCGATTAGAAAATCTTGTTTTATCATATTGCGATATTATTGCAAATGCGATTAATTGTTCAGCCCTAGCTGGTGCACCAGCTGAAAGGCCATCCAGTCCTCCTGCAGCAAGCCAGGAGGAGGCCATGGACAGCCCACCCTCTCCCCAGTAAAAGATGCCCAACCACCCCCCCGCTCCCTCCCTCCAGGTACAGTACTGTAATGAAATGTTATTTTTATTTTTCTGAGTTGTGTCATGTTACACACATTAATTTCATCTGTTAATCAATTTGTATCTGCTTATGTTCACAGCCTGCTACTCCTCCTCCTCCCCCTCCTCTCCACCAGCTCCACCATCCCATCACTGACCTGCCCACCTTCACATACCAGCACAGCATCGTCAGAAAGGTACAGCAAAGACATGTTAATTTTTTTTACTTTATTTTTTGTTTTATGTTACATCTACACCTACTGTAATCATCACCTCTCTCTCGACAGCCTCCAAAGCGGCACGGCCCCCTGGTCCATCCACACATGTGCACCACACCACACAGGTAAGGAGAAGTTGTTGTTGTCTGTGTTTTTTTATCTGCAGGTGTTGACGTCTGTGTGTGGGTTTCAACAGAACCACCTGCTGCTCCGTCTCATGGAACAGCCTCCGGTACCTACACCTGCTGCTCTGCCTCATGGAACAGCCTCCGGTACCTACACCTACTGCTCCGCCTCATGGAACAGCCTCCGGTACCTACACCTGCTGCTCCGCCTCATGGAACAGCCTCCGGTACCTACACCTGCTGCTCCACCTCATGGAACAGCCTCTGGTACCTACACCTGCTGCTCTGCCTCCAGCCTCCTGCACCTCCTCCAGCTCCACACATGCACCACACAGGTAAGGAGAAGTTGTTCTTCTATGTGTTTTTTTTTTATCTGCAGGTGTTGACGTCTGTGTGTGGGTTTCAACAGAACCGCCTGCTGCTCTCGCCTCTCTGTCCTGCCTCTGTCGTCCTGCCTCCTGCCTGCTGCCCTAGCTTGTCTCCAGTGTCACCTGTTTGTGAACATTAGCAGTGAGTAGAACTTGTTCTCTGTGTGTTTTTCATGTTTTCTTTGCAGGTGATTGTACAGCTGTAACTGCACATTTTCATGTTTGTGTTAATTCTTACACAGATCACATCGTGCACGTTCTTCATGAACGGACGTCTGTCCTGCCTGCCTCTGTCATCATGGACGTCTGTCCTGCCTGCCTCTGTCTTCCTGGGCGTCTGTCCTTCCTGCCTCTGGTGTCCTGCATGCTGCCTCCATCCATCACCTTTGTGTCAACACCTTCTGCCTAAATGACTGCTGCCAAAAACAAAAAAACTCCATCTGATGCACAGACCTGCTCACATCAGGACCACACACCTGAACTGACACCTGTCTGAACTAACAGCTGGCCTAAAATGCTCCCAACATTCATGGTTGAGCAATGGTTAAGCAGTTCCATCAGATCCAGGTTTGAACATGAGAAAAACATCATCTGTCTACCTACACTTCAGTCAAAGTAAGGCAATTTTGTTTCATTTTTCTGTTGCTTCTAGCTTTTTCTGAGTTCATGGACTTCTTTTTCATGCACATGGACATGGACTGCACACCAAGACACTGGTTTCACATACGGTACATGATGGTTGCAACATGTTTCTGGTGGATGTGATTTGCTGCTGATTTGCTGTTCATGGTTCATGGTTGACATCATTTGCTGATGGATGGATGGATGGATGGATGGATGGATGGATGGATGGATGGATGGATGGATGGATGGATGGTGAATTACTGCTGATTTGCAGCTGTTTGATGTTAACAGTTGCTGCTCTTTCAGAAGTGTTCATGGTTCATGGTTGACATAATTTGCTGATGGATGGATGGATGGATGGATGGATGGATGGATGGATGGATGGACGGATGCATACCGTGAGAACCGATCAACAGAGGACGCCATCTCCTCCGTGGTCCACACTGCTCTCACCCACCTGGATCAGAAGGACTCATACGTGCGTCTGCTCTTTGTGGACTTCACATCTGCCTTCAACACCATGATCCCCCAAACTCTGATAGACAAACTATCCACACTTGGACTAAGCCCCTCTATTTGTAACTGGGTCTTAGACTTCTTAACAAACAGACCACAGTCCGTGAAGATCCACAACTTCTCCTCCTCCACCATCACCCTCAGCACTGGCTCTCCTCAGGGATGTGTGCTGAGCCCTCTTCTGTTTACTCTGCTCACATATGATTGTACAGCCACACATCCAGGCTGTCATATTGTTAAGTTTGCAGATGATACAGCTGTGGTGGGATGCATCACAGATAATGATGAATCCAGCTACAGACAGGAGGTGGAACATCTGGAGAGTTGGTGCAAAGAGAATAACCTTCACATGAATGTGAAGAAGACGAAGGAGATGATTGTGGACTTCAGAAGGAACAAACACACCCACACCCCACTGTATATAGGTGGATCTGCGGTGGAGGTGGTCTCCAGCTACAAATACCTGGGTGTACACATGAATGATAACCTCAGCTGGAGCAATAACACCACCAGCCTGATCAAGAAAGGTCATCAGAGACTCTACTTCCTCAGACGGCTGAGACGAGCCGGTCTGAGAAGCTCAGTCCTCACCTCGTTCTACAGGTGTGCAGTGGAGAGCGTCCTGTGCTCCAGCATCAACGTGTGGCATGGAGGCTGCACAGTTGCAGAGAGGAAAGCTCTACAAAGAGTGGTGAAGGCTGCACAGAAGTCTGTGGGAGTCAGTCTCCCCACCATCACAGACATTTACACCTCCAGATGCAGAAAAAGAGCCACCTGCATCATGAAAGACCTCACTCACCCAGCACACTCACTCTTTGCACCACTCCCCTCGGGACGGAGGTTGAGGAGCATCAAATGTAGAACCACTAGACTGAGGAACAGCTTCTACCCTGAGGCTGTCAGACTCATGAATAAATAAATAATAAGAATAAACACTGCAAAATGTCACATCATGCTGATGCTGATCTGTTTCTTGTTGCTGCGTTCATCTGTGACCATCTGCTCATGTTCGTGCTGCTGTTTATAATGATGTTTTTCTACTACATTAGGGCTTAGTGTATTACTAGCTGATGTCTCTCTTAGTTAATCCTAGATGTTATTATTGTTTTTCTCTTGCATTTGTTGTTGGATGTAACTGGGACCCTGTGTACATAATCTCGTTTTCAACACATGTACTACATGCGGTGCAAATGTGTTGGGTTTATTGTAAATACATATTATCACATTTATATTGTTTAAACTAATCCCTCTTAAAAGTAGACAACATGTGTTCTTATTTTCACTAATGCCTGTGATTAGTTTGTGTGCAGGAATCCTGTTCGACCGGCAACATACCCTGGAGCAAACTGGCTGTGGAAATAGTGCAGTTGTTTTCCACTACATCTGGAAGAATGTTGTTCAACATGTTGACGTGTACCTATATGTTGACATATAGCTATGTGTTGACGTGTACCTATTTGTGAATCAGTCTCAACCGGTTTTTCCCCCCTCCTTTAGCGGTGAGACAAATGTAACCAGGGCATTCCTAAACTCAATAAAAGGCAAAGGAGAGCAGAAAATAAACAGAGTGGGTTAGCCGCTCTCCTTGCAAGAAAAAGGTACTCATCTCTTGTGTCTTCTCTGTTTTACAGTGTGGTGTTTTAATAATGTTTGGGGTTTAAACCTGACATTAAATTGGTCCTTCGAGCCGGATTCCAAGATACCTGACGATCCCAGTGGGTGAGTAGGTTACAGGCAAAATCTGTGGCCACAGTATTGATACCCTTTCCGGGACTGGAGTCCTCCTCACTGACTGGGGTCCGACGGTTGACGGAGTCCAGGAGAGACGTGACACAGAGTGGAGTGAGTATCGTTTTATTTTAAAATGAGTGAAGTGTGAAAGCTGAGTAAAACAAACCCTGATCAGGTAAAAAAGAAGTAGTTAAATTCCGTAGGAGGGCAGACTCCGTTGACTTAGATAAACAACTAAAAACAGTCAATTAAATTCTGTGTAGGGCGACGGAGCCCTCTACTTTAAGATAAATAGGAATAAAACAAACCCTGACAATTCTAGACTCTATCAGGTAAAAAGAAGTAGTTAAACTCCGCAGGAGGGCAGACTCCTTTGATTTAGATGAACAACTAAAAAAACAGTCAATTAAACTCTGTGTAGGGCGGCGGAGCCCTCTACTTTAAGATAAATAGGAATAAAAAGAAGCGCTAAAAATGTATGCATGTGTTTGTGAGTGTGAAAAGGAAATAAAAGTACCGCTTGGTTCTTTTGTTTCATACCAAAATAACAGGAAACAAACAGTGAAACCTTTTGGTGTCAGAGGCTAAGAAGAATCCACTCATTTGAGTTGAAGTGATTCTTGCCATAAGGATCTTTTATCACTGTCCTGTTACTTAACAAATCCAGTATTAGTCACCCTATGTGAAACCCCCTACTGGATCCAAATCTAGTTCAAAATGGGTAAGGAACAGAGTAAAAATGCTCAAAAATGCATAGACAGTTTAACATGTAAAGACTGGAAGATAATAATAAAAATAAATAAATAAATAAATAAATAAATAAAACAGACCCTGCAAGCATACAACACCTACCCCTATGGATAAAAGAACACGACTTTGATGGTAGATTAACTATAAGAGATAAGAGATAAGAGAGATAAGAGATTTAATATAGTATAATATATAATTATATAATATAATATAATATAGATGAGAGATAAAAAAATAAAAATAAAAACCTAAGAGAACTTCAAACTAAAATAAAGACAAAGACCAAAGATAAACCTAACAAAATGAATAATGAAGGCTACCCCCATACAGAATTATGGATGCAAGTTGCAGAAAAAGGAAAAAAAAAGAGAGAAGAAGGTATGAGGAAGAGGAAGGAAAAAGGAAGTGAGCAGCAAAGAGAGGAGAGACAGACAGAACACGAGGAAACGAGGAAGAAAGCTGAAGAGAAAAGAGAGAGAGAGAGAGAGAGAGAGAGAGTACAAATTTTAGTTATCTATACTTTAGTAAAGTAATTATTTTTCAGCCTACTTTATATTTCTACTTCTTACATTTTCACGCAATTATTGGTACTTTCTACTCCTTACTTTTAAAAATAGCCTCGTTACTTTTCTTTCATTTTGCCGTATTGAGGTAACCTGAAAGTTTCGTTACATTTTAAGCAGGAATAATAGTGTTTGAAGCTGTCGGATCAACGTTCTGACTCGGTCCATTAGCTCTGACGTGTTGCTAAATACGGGAAAAGTCCGTGTGGGCGACATTTATTGAGCTATTTTTACTGGGCGCAGCTTGGTATAACTGTTCGGATGTGAAACGATACGTTTACAGAATTTTGGGGTGCATTTAAGCGTCTTATGAGTTGAAAAATAATCTACATTTGTGATAAGGTGACACTACGTTCATGGCGTCTGTTTATGTGCTGTGATCGATTCAAAGCGATCACGTGACACGCGGTGCTGGTCGTCAAATTTCAGTTTTGTTAGCACAATACTGACAAATTGTCCAACTTGTTCGTTCTATGCATGAAATATCGTCAGAAACTGTTTAACCGCGGTGTTTTGAGATATTTAAAGGGGTTTTAGAGCGTTTAGACTTCGGGAGAACACAAACGTCCGACTGCACGCACGTCCCTAAATGCAACACAAACGACACATCGACGTAGTGACGTCAAGGAAAAAGTCCGGTGCATTAAATATCTAAAAGTTCGCAGAACCTTTTCTAAACATTTTAAACACATCGATTATTTTCTTAACAGAACGTTTGTTTAAGCGATTGTCACATCCAGGCTAAAACTCATCCCAAAAGTTGATTTTTCACCGTCTTCGTTTTCAAGCTGACGGAATTAGCGGTAGTCAACGCGGCCTTAAGAGTCAACAGCGCCTCTATGGCGGCCAGGAAGAGTAATTACAGTCACATTGTGACTCCATGAAACATATGGTTATGCTCAATAATACCCCTATATGGTTATTTTAATATATTTAAATTTGCATTTAAATGTGTCTATTTTCAATGGGCATATATGCAGTTAAGACAGGTAGCTTAGTGCACCCCTAGTTTTTCAACATTAACAATATAATAGTCTAAAAAATGGGGGAGGTGAGGTTTTATACAATAGTATGTGTGGTGCGGCGTAAGCATTTGTCTTTGTTGTTGCTTTTTCTTACGCTACTTTTACTTTTATACTTTTAAGTAGTTTTGAAACCAGTACTTTTTATTTTACTCGAGTAAAAATCTAGAGTTGATACTTCTACTTCTACAGAAGTATTTTTAAATCCCAGTATCTATACTTCTACTTGAGTACAGTAATGAATGTGAATACTTTTGACACCACTTATTATAACTACCTGTTAAGGGAAGCGGTTAATGGTGAAATCAGTGTGAATGATGATAATNATGGTTCATGGTTGACATCATTTGCTGATGATGGATGGATGGATGGATGGATGGATGGATGGATGGATGGATGGATGGATGGATGGATGGGAGTTGCTGCTGTTTGATGTTAACAGCTGCTGCTGTTTTCATAAGTATTCATGGTTCATCATAGGTGACATCATTAGCAGATTATGGCAGAGAACTGTTTAGGAAGAGATTTGTATTTTTGTATGCTTTCTCTGTGCTGAAAAATACGTACTGTACCTTTTAAAAGTTCCTGCACTGGACTGTCCTGTACACTAAGGCACTTTGTTTTCATACATCTGGTTCCACAAAGTAGTTTTTTAAATTACAGTATTGAATGTGCTGTGCTGAATAGCAATGTTTAACATTACTGTACACTACTGTACATGCTGTACAGTTACTGTGTGTGTTTATGGATGAATGTGTGGTGTACTGTGTTAGATAAGTGTTTGTAAATAAAGTTCTGTGCATGTTTATGGCCCAGTATGTTCGCTTGTTCAGTCTCATGCCGATAAATGTGTGTGCGGCGCTCCGTTAGCATTATTTCCGCGACCTACGAACGGAATGCGGACCTACGAACGGGACGCTATTTTCACCCCCGAGCTACGTCAGAATCGAGCTGCGAACGGTCCTTAAGGGCGAGGCATAGCTGCGCGCTGGACCGAGCGTGGCGCCACGCTGTGTGAGCGCCGTGCGTGCGCCGCTGCACAAGCCTTTTGAACGCTCGCGCGAACGCGCAGAGCTCTTTTTTTACGACCGTGCACGCTTGCGCGGTGTCTCACAATAAACTGCCCTGGTGGCGGACTGTTTTGTATGACACACAAATGAATTAAATTCCTCTTCTTTATCGCTGATCGGGCCTTTTCTTTTGTTTTTTTGCCTAAAGTCAAGTAATCGCTTCATCCTCCATTCACTCCATGACTGAAATTAGGGCTGGACGATATGGCCAAAATTTTTATCACGATATAGTTCTTAATTTCGGTCGATATCGATATAATTCGATATCGATATAAACAATATAGGGCTGAAACAACGAATCGATAAAATCGATAAAAATCGATTTTTAAAAGTGTTGGCAACGAATTTCATCATCGATTCGTTGTGTCGCGCGATTATGCATCTTTCACGGCGCCGCGGAGCTGTTTTGTTCACCGGTAAAGCTTTGTCAAAGCTGGCTGAGCCTGACTGAATAAAGTTTGAAAAAAAAAAAAAAACTGCAGCGTCAGCGTGCTGCGCCTGCGCGTGTGTGGCGCTTCTGAACAGAGCGAGGGAGGAGGAAACAGCAGAGACTGTTTTCAAAGTCTATTTTACAATGACCGACGCGACGCAGAGAAAACTGTAAATAAGTCCTACAACGTGTGGGAGCACCTGACGCTTCACAAAGATAAAAAAGCTTTGAAAAGTGACGACGCGACACGAGATAACCACGCAGATGAAATGTAAACATGACGGGCTTCACCACGGTGTGAATGAAGGAAGAGCAGCAGGTAATCAAAACATATTTGTTCTGTTTCAAAGAGAGAAAACG
This sequence comes from Garcialebias charrua, assembly GCA_038048925.1. Classification (NCBI taxonomy): domain Eukaryota; kingdom Metazoa; phylum Chordata; class Actinopteri; order Cyprinodontiformes; family Rivulidae; genus Garcialebias; species Garcialebias charrua. Next base: position 1,308 of record JBBPBX010005598.1, on the reverse strand, counting down.
TGATGCCAGTGTCTCTGGCAGCTGAAGCTGCTTGTTTCTTAGCTGTGACAGAGAATGTGTGTGTTTTTATTTTTAATGTAACGATACAAGCAGTGTTTAAATGTGTTTTATAAATAAATCTAACACAAAGATGGTGATAATTTAATGATTTAGCTTCAACTTTTAATTTGCTGGCAAAGTCTAAAGTCACTGCATTGTATGGAAGGATGAATTGCATTTAAACAGGAATTACAGTAATTTATTCATCTACTCAAGTGTGTGTAATTAGTATTTTATATTTGTGTGTGTGTGTGTGTGTGTGTGTGTGCTTGTGTGTTTAACCAAGTGAAACAAGGCATTTCTTGAGTTACTGTAAATTATGATATAATACATATAAACTCTCTCTCATTCCAGAAAACAACAATGACAGCCTTCATGATGGACAGACATCATGCACACCACCACAGCAAGCAGCAGAGACTGAAAGATCCTTACATGAACGTCACTGACATGAGGCCTCTGTCGATGGTTGAAGACGAAGACTTCACTTTTAACCCAGGTTACAATGATCCACACTTGTAATGGTAAATGGACTGTACTGTACTTATATAGCACCTTTCTATCTAATTGATACTCAAAGTGCTTTACATTGTTTATACTGTAGTAGTGTAAAGCACTACATGTCCTCATTTACCCATTCATACAGCACTCTACTAGATTACAAAGAACAAATCATTCTAAAGAGACTAATCAGAGCTTTAGCTCACATTCATACGGGACACAAACATGGGGTTCAGTGTCTTGCCCATGGACACTTAGGCATGTGACTGCTGGTGGATTCCAAGCCCCAACTCTTGCATTGGAGGACGACTGCTCTAACAACTCAGCCACAGCTGCCCCATCCAGGTTAAAACAATCCACACCTTTAATCCAGGTTACACTTGTCCCTCAAAAACACATTTTACAAAGTAGCTACATTTTGTGCAGGTATAAATCATACATTTGTATATATGTTTGTGTACATTTATTTTTTATTGAAGCTGACTAACTTTATTTTTTAATTATTCAATATTTTACTAACAGAATAGTCAAGTAGCAACCTGTTTTTTGTGCGATTTGATATGTCAGTCAAATTTTGGAATAAAGAGGTGATAATTAAAACTTGTTTCCTTTTTTTTTTTTTTTGCCGATTCATCGATGAATCGAAAAAATAATCGGCCGATTAATCGATTATTGAAATAATCGTTAGTTGCAGCCCTAATATATATATATATATATATATATACACACACATATATATATATACACATATACACATATACATATATA
>JBBPBX010005597.1:0-71471 GCA_038048925.1 Garcialebias charrua | reverse complement strand
GATTTTTATCAAACTTACAGAAAGTAATCACAGCATGGACATTTACAAACTACTACCTGTATGAGACATAACAATTTACGAAACAATTTAAATCCAGCAGATTTGACCATTTCGTGAATTTATTAAGGAACGGTTAAGCTCAGGAACCCTTGTGCTATAATGTCAGCTAAGAAATATATATTTTTAAGCGTTTATTTAGCTAAATTTAAAAGAAATAAAGCAGTCCCACCTGCGCGCGTGCACGTGGCGAAACTACTTTTTTAAAATCCAGCTGATTTGACAATTGCGTTCATTTATTCAGGAAAAGTTCAGCTAAGACACATCTTTGCTATAATTTTCAGCAAACAAATAATTGTTTTTGCCGTGTTAATCTTGTTAAAAGTCCTTCCATGCTCGCTCGCTCCTGTGGCCGCCATTTTCACCAGGGCAAATGAGGCGCTGATGCGTGTAGCGGTGACTCATAATAGATGCGACTTAAATAAAGGTGCGACATGTTTATGGATTTTTCCAATTTATTGCAAATAATTGGACAAAGCGACTTGTAGAAAGGTGAGACTTATCAGGCGGGAAATACGGTACACAAATACTTAACAGTATTTCATCATTTATACATAAAAATATCTGAGGTCCAACGACCTCCACAGGTTTGTCCTCCTGATGTCATGGTGTGTGCGTTTCAGGCTGAAGGCTGAACTCAGAGAAACAGAACGAGAGCTGTCCAGAACAAACGACAGATTCCAGCTTCTGCAGGTAAATGACTTCACCAGGTAATCAGTATGAAGTCAGAACTTTGGAGAACGCTTCGGCCGCTCCTCTAATCCAGGTCTCTCTGCTGTAACGGTGCCAACACGTGCTTTACTTTGTGCAGGTGGACCTTCAGAGCAGCATCAAAGAGAAGGAGCGAGTCGCGGCGGAGCTGCAGACGTTGCAGAGCGTCACCTGCAGCCTGGACGAAGTGGAGAGAGAGAACCGAGAGTTGTGCAGGAGGCTGTCGGAGCAGGAGGCTACGCCACAGGAAGACCTGAAGGTTTGAACAGTTTCACAGAGGGATTTCTAAAAATACCTGCGAGCAGATTAGAGAGCTGACGAGGCGTCCTCTCCAGGTGCAATGTCAGACTCTCGCCAGGCAGCTGCGGGAGACGCAGGTGAAGCTGGCAGCTGAGAGGGAGGAGACCAGGATCGCCAAGAGACAAGCTGAGGTTTTAGAACATGAGCTGATGGATATCAGAGAACAGCTGAAGGATGTGGCCACGGCGTGCGAGCACGAAAACCGGAAAAGCAGCAAATATGAGGTGAAGTCGAGCAGAATTGTTCCTTTACAGAAAATACATGAAAAGTTGTATTTTCTGCCTAAATCCCTGCCCTCACCAGGTACAAACATCAACTATAACAACAATTTCCTTTTCTGGACAAGACATCCCCCTCTCCACCTCTGTTACAAATCTTGGAATAAAAATGGACTCTCATCTTACATTTGAAAATCACATTAAGCATCTGTTTAAAACCTGCTTCTTCCATCTTCGAAACATCTCCAGACTTCGCCCATCTCTAACTTTTTCTGATGCTGAGAAACTCGTCCATGCTTTTGTCTCCTCCAGGCTCGACTACTGCAACTCCCTGTTTATTGGAATCCCTGGCAAAAACCTTCAGAAACTTCAATATATTCAAAACAGTGCAGCAAGGATCTTGTTGAGAGTTCGTAAATTTGAACATATTACGCCCATTCTCCATAACCTCCATTGGCTTCCTGTCACCTACAGAATTCAGTACAAAACTGCTCTCATTACACATCAATGCTTACACGGAACTTCACCTGACTATCTAAAGGACATTCTTGCACCATATTCATCCACCCGGTCTCTACGATCACAGAACAGTAATCTACTTCACATTCCATGAACCAAATTAAGGACCATGGGAGACCGGGCATTCTGTGTGGCTGCCCCCCGCCTCTGGAACTCCCTCCCTGACTACCTGAGAGCTCCACAGTCACTGGTTGACTTTAAACAAGGCTTAAAGACTTTTCTTTTTAAGCGAGCCTACTCTGCCTCCGCATGATTTTATCTTTGATCTTAGTTGATATTATCATTGTTTTTAATTGATTTTATTATTGATTTTTGTTGTTTTATCATTGATTTTACTTGATTTTATCACTTGTTTTTATTTGATCATTGATTTTTGTTGCACTTTGTTGCACTTTGAGATTTTTGTTAATGAAAAGTGCGTTACAAATTAAATTTATTATTATTATTATTAAATCTCAATATTTCAACATGAAACCCTTTTCAGAGAGCATGCTACCAAGCCCTTCTCTCAACAGTTTTATGTACCGTACTTTCCACCCTAAACGTTGCCATGCCGTATACGTGGCATCGTCCAAATGTGTCTAATAAAGTGGGGAAAAAAAACATAAATAAAAGACACTTCGCCGTGTAAGTCGCATCTATTATTCGTCACCGCTGCCAACATTGAAACATGGACCGGTGTTGTGCCCAAAATTGATTTTTCTGCCAAATGGCAGCTGCAGGAGCGTGCACGGGAGGATTTTAACAAGATTAACGCTTAAAAACAATTATTCGTTTGCTCAAAATTATAGTAAAGGTGTGTCTCAGTCTAACTTTTCCTTAATAAATGCACTTTTGACGGTCAAATCAGCTGCATTTCAAAAGCCGATGGGCAGAAGTGGGCACGCAGAGGGATGACTTGCTGTGCGTTTCTTCGTAATTTGACAAGAGAAACGGCTAAAACAATTATTCGTTTGCTCGATTTTATAACAAAGGTGTGTCTCGGTTGAACTTTTCCTTAATAAATGCACTTTGACGTTTGCTCCAGGGGTTCTGGAGCGAGACGAGACGGAGCTGCCAACTAAAGACATGTCGTGGTGTCCCTGAGCAGGACACCTACTCCCAAATTGCTCCCTGTGTGCTTACATAGCTGCCCACTGCTCCACCTGGGTGTATCCCAGGTGCGATGGCCAATTTCGTCTTTGTATGGGAACGTAAAATGATGACAACACATAGAATTACATTATTATTATTTATGATTATTAAAGCTGCAGTATGTAGCTTTTTTTATGAACATATTTCTTCACTCTGTCACTACCTCCTGACAGACTGATGTTAGCCAGGTAATCTCTGAAAAAAAAAAAAAATATATTGTCCCCTTGCTTCTCCAGGTGGTAAATAAGCATTTCTAAAAAGAAAAGGTGACCCACCATTTTCCAGCCAATAAAAACAGAGTTTGTAACCAGCCAATAAAAACAGAGCTTGAATTTGAATCAGCCAATAAAAACAGAGCTTGAATTTGAAATTTAACAGACCACAAGGGGGCAGAGCGGGATCAGAATGCTTTGCCTGTTGAAAATATTTCTAAGTTCTGCAGTTCTACAGAAACTGCATACTGTACCTTTAATGAGACACTTGGCTTGTCACATTAGCCAAGCGCACTCTAGTGGCTGAAAGTGGTAGTGTTCAATATTTTCCATGTCAGAATGAATGAAATTGTCAGATCTCAGCCAAAATTTGGATTATAAATATGGGGGGAAAAACATAAACACATTGTTGTATAAGTTGCTAATTTATGCAAAAAACTGACTTATACAGCGAAAATTACGATAGTTATTTCTATTTTTTTATTGGCAGCGTTGACTTTTTGTAAATGCCTGAATCTCCTCTCACTCTGGAGCTCTGGCATTACATTAAGCAAGAATGATAACATACACATAATGTGTCATAACTGATGGTTAATGCATTTGTAGTAGAATTTTCTGTTTTACGTTTCTCACGTTAAAAATAATTTAGAACTTTTTTTATTCTGTAAAAGCAGCCGTTAATGCTATTTTAGCAAAGAGAAAAGTTACAGGGAGGGTAACTTTATTTTTCAGTGGAAGGTAAAACAAGGAAATCCAGTGTGCGAAGAGATGATCCCAACATGAAAAAAAAGAGACAGTTTTTAAACGTTTTTCCTTTATTTGACTTCTTTGATTTTGATTTTTCTGTTTGAGAGACAAATCTCTGCAGCAGGTTCAACAAGGAAAAAAAGTTGTGTGTTCATTGTTTTAAGTGTTGGTAAAATAGTTTGTTTTTTGTATTTTCCAGCTGCAAGTCACCGAGATGAATAAAATCTTGGCAGATAAGGGCATTTCCATGGAAGAGCAGGAACAACAGATTATGCTTGTTCAACTAGAGAATCGGGAGCTCCTCAAAGAAAACCAGGTACAACTGAGTTAATGTCGTGAATTTGAGTCACTTCTGTGTATTTTTCCTTTCTGACACCTGAAACGTGTTTGTTAGAAACTCAAAGGGGACCTCGAGAGGCTGCGCACGCTTTACTCGAGCCCTGATGAAGGTGGTGCTCGTGCTGCTGCTGCAGAAGATGAATCGCTCTACGCGCAGCCGGACGTCGTCGCTCCAGTCAGCGGCACTTCAGCCGACCAGCAGAGCTCACACGAACACCAGAACATTTATGACACCATTGGTGAGGAAACACTTAAACACACATTACCGTATTTTTCAGACTGTAAGTTGCACTTAAAATCCTTTTAATGTTCTCTAAAATCAACAGTGAGCCTTATAATCCGGTTCACATTATGTATTAATTCTGGTTGTGCTTACTGACCTCGAACCAGTTTTATGTGGGACATGACGCTCAAAAATCTGTCTAATGCGCCTTATAGTCTGAAATATACGATAACATAACTTTTTATGGTTTTCTCAGCAGAGATGAGCAGCATGCAGTAATTATCACCAGATCAATATAAATGATTGACTCTCTTACGTCACTGATAGGCTCCACATGGATGGTGACAAATATTAGTTGTGCATGATTTAATCAGTTGAAGCTTTTAGTTCTTAAAATGGCAGCACGACAGCTCAGTGGTTAGCACTGTTGCCTCACAGCTAGAAGGTCCTGGGTTCAATCCCCAGGTGGACCAGGGGTCTTTCTGGGTGGAGTTTGCATGTTCTTCTTGTGCTTGTGTGGGTTTCCTCCCACAGATCAAAAACATGCATGTTAGTCTGCTTCAGGCCCAGACCTCCCTTGTAAAAGAGATCTGTGACCTGAATGGGATTTGCCTGGTTAAATAAAGGTTAATAATTTATTACGAAATCTTCAGTCTGCGCGTTCTTTTTGATCAGATTAACTTTTTGTTTAAAAGATGTTGCGTAGACCCAGCAGTAATGTCTACGTTTTAATTTCACATGAATCAAGTTGAGTTCAAACTGACAGTAAACAGAAATACGTCTTGTGCAAAATAATGTCGTTCTTTATTTTCTTATAGATTCGTTGCAACCACCAGAAGAAGAGGTAAGTGACATAATTTCCTCTCAGCACAGTAAATTCAAATATTACCTGAAACTATCGCAGAACATTTAGTTCAACATTTGGTTTTTTTTTGGTAAAATTACGCCATTTATAGTTAGTTGTTACCGTATTTTTTGGCCGATAAGTCGCATTGCCCAATTATGTCCAATAAATTGGAAAAATCCATAAACATGTCGCACCTCCGTATAAGTCTCATCTATACATAGTTCCCATGTGACGTCACATAATGGGCATTTCCGGGTTGTCCGCCATTTTAGTTGGTGATACTTCCACTCCTGACCACTAGTAGCAGCGTAGGTTACGAGCAGTGTATTTTTTTGCGGTTGTTTATTTGTAAATAATTGCAATATTTATTTCGTGTTGGGACTGGTTGTACCATTCGAGCAATTGCCAGCAATTGCCAAGCGTAAGTTTTACGTAATTCCGAAAATAAGGAAGCATGAAGGACCAGATACAGAAGCGCTCACCACTGAACGTCGGCGAGTCTGGCTGTGTCAGATTAACCGCAAGGATTTGCCATCGTCAACATCAAAAATATGCTCCGATCACTTCAGGTAAGCCAAAATTGTATGTGATTAACTTAGCGAAACTGTGTGTGTTTGAACAGTTTTTTTCATGATCTAGCTCTTCTGTTACTGTCGCTAGCTTAGCAACGCTATGCTAACATGCTAACATCCACACCGTAACACAGACAACAAAGTGCCTCGCTCGTGTTTAGTCTCGACTCTCTGTTGTTAGGAAGCTGCTTGTTAATAATGTATTTTGAACCTTTATTTACCCTGTGACATCAGGCTGACACACACGTTAACACTTGTAGTCAGTCTGTTTGTCTGTTAGCAAAATAACTCATGGAGCCACACGCCAGTCAAGTCAAAATAAAATTACAGAAACAGTAACACAGACAACAAAGTGCCTCGCTCGTGTTTAGTCTCGACTCTGTTGTTAGGCAGCTGCTTGTTAATAATGTATTTTGAACCTTTATTTACCCTGTGACATCAGGCTGACACACACGTTAACGTTTGTAGTCGGTCTGTTTGTCTGTTAGCAAAATAACTCATGGACCCACACGACAAACTGTTTCAACTGGTGCATCACAATAAAATTACAGAAACAGTAGCACACACTAAAGGTAAAACTATGACATTTACAGCAGTGAAATTATAATAAAATGTATAAGAACAGCATTAAAATGAAAACACAGGATAAAATATATACATGTACACAAAGTCATCTCACACAGTATGAAACGGCAGAGAGACCAGATGGGTTTCAGCAGGGACAGATTTATATGAAACTTTCTATAAACACTGGACGGACATTTACAACTGATAAGCTTAACTCAATTTAAGATGGCTCCTATCGCTACCTGAATATATTGGAAACAAAAATGTTTGTATCACTGACAGTTTTACAGTTTTTGAGCTAAAATTTGATGTGGCAGTAACTGAGAGTTCACAGTATGTACATGCAGAGCTGAGAGTACACAGTATATAATGCTGTATGTACTGTATATACGTACACTGTGTATGTATACATACACATTATATTTCAAATAGATAATATTTGAACACTGCGACATTGTCATTGTTTTGATTTTGGTTCCCTTTTGTTTTCATGTGTGAATAAAGCATTGGGAATGTGTCTGTTCAGAAAATATTACATTAAAAAGTAATGTTTTGGGTATAACTTCCAACATTTGAATAATTGCTTCTGTTAATTTTTTTATGTTGTTCAGGACGGCTGCACACATGTACGACAGGTCAAACCCAGACTGGGCTCCTACTGAAGTTGACTGGTGCTCACTCCCACAAAGGCAGCTAAGGAACATCAAAGATCGGAGTCTAAGATGAACAGGTATACAAATTAATGTCACTTTTAATAATTGTAATATTAATTAAAAACGTACAGGTAGTCCCCGATTTACGAGCGAGATCCGTTACAACGAGGCGCTCGTAAACCGGAAATCTCGTAATTTGGAACGGCCGCCACGCTTCTCGTAAGTCCGGAAATTCGCTCGTAAATTGGAACGGTTTTGCTAGCGCGACTACAAACACTCGTTTTTCATCGAAAAACTGCTTATGAGTGCATAAAAATGATCGGAAACGTGTGTCCACATGTTTAGCTAACGAACTGTGGTGAAAAAACACAGGAAAACTCAGTATTTTTTGCGTTTTTTCCAATAATTCGCCAGCTCGTAAGTCTGGAACCTCGTAGATCAGAGCGCTCGTAAATCGGGGACTACCTGTATTGTTACTTTGATATTTGAATATTTATAAATATGTAATTTTTAACTTGTAAAAATGTCTGCTGTGATTTCTTTTCAGAAGAAAAGTTGACTTATTACCTAGACGCAAACATTTGTGTGTATATATATATATATATATATATATATATATATATAAAAACATTTATGTTTATCTTAATTATAGGTACAGACGAGTGAAAGAAAGAGTTCGCTCAAAGGAACATCTCCAGTGTGAGCAGGCTGTCCTAGAACTCGGTGCAGTCTCTGAACCTGAGGTTTTGGCTACACCAATGAGGAACTTCGTCCAACCTGAAGTGGAGTAAGCTGTTCCAGTGTGCATGGTTCAGCAGCAGCAGCAAGAGGGTGAAAATCACTGTACAGAATATACACCCGTTTCTGAAAGTCGGGTTCAGTTTGAAAAGGGTAGCATGCCCTCTCCGGGTCGGGGAGGAGGTCCTGCCCCAAGTGGAGGAGTTTAAGTATCTCGGGATCTTGTTCACGAATGAGGGAAAACTGGAGCGTGAGATCGATAGGCGGATAGGTGCAGCGTCCGCAGTGAAGCGGGCGCTGTACCGGTCTGTCGTGGTGAAGAGAGAGCTGAGTCAAAAGGCAAAGCTCTCAATTTACCGATCGATCTACGTTCCCACCCTCATCTATGGTCATGAGCTTTGGGTTGTGACCGAAAGAACAAGATCTCGGATACAAGCGGCTGAAATGAGTTTTCTCCGCAGGGTGGCTGGACTCTCCCTTAGAGATAGGGTGAGAAGCTCAGTCATCCGGGAGGGACTCGGAGTAGAGCCGCTGCTTCTCCACATCGAGAGGAGCCAGTTGAGGTGGCTCGGGCATCTGGTTAGGATGCCTCCTGGACGCCTCCCTGGTGAGGTGTTCCGGGCATGTCCCACCGGGAGGAGACCCAGAGGAAGACCCAGGACACGCTGGAGGGACTATGTTTCTCGGCTGGCCTGGGAACGCCTTGGGATTCCCCCAGAGGAGCTGCTCCAAGTGGCTGGGGAGAGGGAAGTCTGGGCCTCCCTACTTAGGCTGCTACCCCCGCGACCCGACCCCGGATAAGCGGAAGAAGATGGATGGATGGATGGATGAGGTTCAGTTTGAATTGCAGTCATTAAGAACAGAAAATATTACATTATGAAATCAGCTAAGTAATTTTCAATTAAATGTAAAAAGCTTTGAGAATCAACAGTATTTTAATAGTGTGTTCAAGTAATTTAAATTAAAAATGAAAGAAAGACAAATTGTCCATTCGTCTTATTGTATTGAATGTAGACTGTTTACTAATAATTTATAAATACAGTATACCTGTAGATCTTTAATTAAAAAATTGTCATTCACACCGTTGAACAGTAAGTGCCACCGCAGAGCTGGAGTTGACAACCTTGAACAGGAGGAAAATGCCAACGTGTTGGTTTTGAAAATGTCATTGAAACATTTTTAATGTGTAAGTATAAAAAAAATGGATGATACTTGATAAACTGCTTTATTCAAAATAATTAAAACTCAACAGTCCCAGTGTTTCAAAAATAATACATATTATTTGATAAGGTTCATAGCTGGGAAATATCAATTCACATGGCTATCAGAGGAAAGTAAAATGAAAAAGTTCAAAGAAATTTCATTAAACACGTCTTATGAAGATACAAGATATTTTTATTAACATTGCACCAGTTAACCGATACAACGTGATGATGTATACACAGTCGTCCAGAAGAGGGAGAGTATGTAAAGCTGCAGCATATTCAAACACATGACATGTTCTTCTGCGCGGCCGCACTCATCCGTCTCCGGATGAAGGTCAAACAGATATGGAAAAAGGAAAAACACAATAGGTATCATTTGTGATATTCAAAAAAAGAATCTATCAAAGATTGCCTTAAGACACTCTATGATAAAGTCCCAAAAACTCTATCAGCATTAAGCACAACCAGACAAGACATTGTTGCAGTTTTGACGACATGCAAGGAGATCAAAGAGTCTGTGAGCAACATTCAGATAGCACAGTTCAGCAGTTGTCTCAGCTTGGCGCCTCCGAGCACACCCACAGAGATCTCTGGGGGGGGGGGTCAGCAAGGTCTCTCAGCTTCACTCCAGGAGAATAGTTTCCAGACAGCCTTCTTTTCAAGGTCGTGTGCAGAAACCAGATTAGATAGTCTTTTGTTTATCTTCAATCCAGGCCACAGTGTTCTTTTTGACTGCAGCCTTCCAAGTCCAGGTGCTGTTCAGGTCCAAAGTCGCCGAATCATATGAGGTTCCGAACTACGAACCCCCATCTGTGCCCTGATTGATGCCGGGCGGCTGTAAACGAGTTCCAAAGCGCACCGCAGGTCCGCGGTGGTCTACCGCTGCTCCTATCGTGCGATTCAGCTCGTACAACAGCTGGGATGAGGAGCTCACAGCCCGGATCAGAGAATCTTGCTGATCAGGAAGTTTGGCCAGCGCGCCGATAGCCGCCGAAGCCTTCCTGAGCTTCCAGTAGCAGACAGCTCCGCTTACGCCAAAAAACAAAGCAGCTGCCACCAATATCCCAATAATCCACAAATCTTCCACGTCTTCGACAGACAAGACGGTCAAACACATGGGTTGCCACTGTCCCCACGAGTCCATCATGTATCCGACAGCGTGCGTGTCAGAGGGGCAGACCGCTTCTCCTGGCCCGGTCCGCTTCGTGGAAAAAATCTTATCTATAGATGAAACAGCCCAATTTATTAAATCCATCGCAAATTGGTTCGAGTGAGCGCTGAAGAGTCACGGACGAGACAAAAAGCAAGCAGGGAGGAGGAAAACTTAGGGAGGATAGGAGCAAAAAGATATGCGACTTGCTTTGCCGAGAGCGGAAGTAGGAAGACACCAAATTCAAAAATTCTGTTGCACTTTGTAGCACTTTGAGATTTTCATTAATGAAAAGTGCGTTATAAATTGAATTCATTATTATTATTATTATTATTATAAACAAGCAATTATAAAACAATATTTGATATAAGTAATAAAAGAAATGCATAGTTAAAAATATGAAATTGAAAGGTTGGAACTTACAAAATAGCTCTTCAACATTTTCTGACTACTAAAATGGCGGAAATTCCAGAATTCCGGAATTCTAGTCACATGTCTGGGAACTATGTATTATGCGTCTCCGCTGACAACCCGAAATGTGGGCCGGTGGTTTGCCCTGCTGCAAATGGCTGCCACACAGAAGGACTTTAACAAGATTAACACGGTAAAAACAATTATTTGTTTGCTGAAAATTATAGCAAAGATGTGTCTTAGCTGAACTTTTCCTTAATAAATTAACGTAATTGTCAAATCAGCTGGATTTAAAAAGTAGTTTTGCTACGTTCACCCGCACGGGTGGGACCGCAGCATTTTCTTTAAAATTTAGCAAGATAAACACTTAAAAAAATAAATTTGTTAGCTGACATTATAGCAAAAGTGTTTCTGAGCTTAACCGTTCCTTAATAAATTCACGTAATGGTCAAATCTGCTGGATTTAAATTGTTTCGCTTTGACGTCTTCCCAACGGTCGCGCGCACTGAGAAAAAATATATATAAATAAATCGAATTTTAGCTCAAACATCTCATACAGCTAACGGTTTGTAAATGTCCACCCAGTAATTACTTTCTGTAAGTTTCAACAAAATCTGTCATGCGGTTTAGTAGTTCATACCTCCAGAGCAGGAGGCCGGGCTGCGACAGATTGAGTCCGAGCAGAGGAGGCTGCCGTCGGACACATGAGCTGGGAACAGTTGTGTACCCTAGCGGACAAAAGTGGTACTGCTCCATTTTTTGCCAAAATGAAAAACGGTCATATCTGAGCCAAAAATTGGTCTAAAAATATGGGAAAAAATCCATAAACATGTCGCTTTACCCTATAAGTCGCAGGGCATGAAAATTAGGAAAAAAGATGTGACTTATACGCTGGAAAATACGGTATATGAAGTTTTTCTGTATGTGCAAATTTTTGTGTCTTATAGAAAATAAAACATTTTAGAAGGTTAAAATTTAGCTAAATTTTTGTGTCTTATAGAAAATAAAACATTTTAGAAGGTTAAAATTTAGCTAAAAAGTAAAGTATCAATAGGGTAACCAAAAGTAGCAGAACAGGAGCTAAAAACAAAAAAAGGCAAATAGAAAAGTTTAAATATTTCGAAGGAATTAAAGAGATCTGAATGTTTTTTTAAGACAACTTCTTAACCAAACTTTCCCAGCAGCCATGTTCCGGTGGAGCTGAGTTCAGACGTAGTTAGACTGCAAGGAAAACAAACAGTAGTGTGAAAGCTGATCCGGCGTGTGCAGAGCTGGAGACGTATTTTAGGTGACACGGTGAAGGCCGAGGACACGAAGACGTCTCCAAACCAGGCAGAGGAAAACACCCCTCGTGATCTCTGTTTACACGAGACGCTCAGCTGTCCGCCGTTTATTTATAAAGCAGGTTTTAAAACACAAGCCCCGTCAGATTCCGTTACCTCCCGTAACGACCTGTCTCCATTTCTGTCCCCAGCCGGCGCTGGTGTGTCGTCACTGCCAGGAGAGGTTCCCGGGAATAACCCAGAACGAGCTGGAGCAGCACGAGCAGAGCCACCGAGTGTGCCCCTTCTGCACCATGATCTGCGACAGCATGGAGCAGTCCGTGTTCGAGGATCACGTGTACGGACACGAGCTGTGAGGGCGCCGTGAAGGAGACTGTACATAAAACTGTTTCAGGTTCGCTCTCACAGCAAACGTCCTCTGAAGCTGAAGGTTTCAAAACGTTTGGCTTGTGTGTGGGCTGAACCTCTTAAAACTTTTCTTTAAATTGATTAAAACCTGCGGCTCCTTTAAGAAAACTAACAGTTGCTTTAGGTCTTTACAAAAATGAACATTGTTTAAAAATATATAATAAATTACTGGCAACATTGCGACAAACTGAACAGGCAACGGAGTTGACAACGTGCAGATGTTTATGCTTTTGTTGCCTTGGTCAGCTCCAAAAAAGGCAACAAATTCAATTGTTGGATTTTTATTTTTATTAGGTATATACAGTCTTAGACCTCCGTCTTTTTGCTTTTCATTTTAGCTACAATAAATCAACCGATGCCGTAAAGTTTGGCTTTTTTAACGTACAAGCTCGTGTCGTCTGATGTTCGATGCTTTTAAAGATAATTGGCGCTTTTTCCTCTAAGCAGAATAAAAACGAGTGTAGAAACGTAACACTAAAATAAACCGTGAAAACTACTTTTAAAAGCTGTTTATAGAAAAGTGATTGAGAATAATTAGCAGATTTAAATTGGACGATATGAGACGTGTTTGTGTCGGAGGTTGTTGCCACTGATCAAGACTTTAGCAGCCAATGGGACACTTCTCCCTTTGTTTTAAACTAAAAAAATATTAATTTAATTTTAAGGTCTAAACTAAGCCTGAACTTGTTTTATCCTAAATGAAGACAATGTTGCCTAAAAGTCTCTTACTATAAAAGTTTATGCTAAAAATCTGAGGGATGCTTTGGGTGGAAACATGAGCCTTTAATTAAAAGCTGTAAAGTCCATGTTTGAATGGACGAATGTTTATTTAAAACTATGGTATCCTTTTTCACTCTTAACGGTGTAGCAGAATCAGGTCTTACGAGTTGTTTTAAATGCATTAAACCAGTTGTAATTAATAAAAATCCATGACAACAAAGTTGGTGCACACGTTTTCTTTCAAAGTTCTTTGTACAAGAAAATTAACATTTACATCTTCAGATCTTTGATGCTCCACCATTCACCTAAAACCAAACTAATTTCTCGTTCAGCGCGTCGTTCAGTCCTCCAGGCATGTTTTGTTTTAACGTCTCAAGGAGTCATCTGATTGGCCTCCTCGGGTGTGACATCACGAGAGGCGAGCTCTGAGAAGAGCGCCGGCAGCCAGTACTGACCCTCTCCGGCTGCTTGAGCGTCCAGCCAGGCCAAGCCTTCTTTGAGCAGGTGATCCTGGAAACACGAGACGTGAAGAGCATGGGGGGTCGAGTCAGTTTATGAGTTTTTATTGCCACACGTCAACACGTTTTTTATGAATGCATTGATGGTTTATGTACCCTGTGTACGGTATATGTATTCATTGACAGTCAGCCTGGGAAACCAGAAGAGGCTGAATTTGTCGAGGGTGTCGGACTTGAAGCAAAGTCTAAATACACATTAGTGTTCATAAAAAGGTCGGCTGGTGAGAGGCAGGCCAGTTCAGCACGGTCTGTGGTTTAGTCTTGCTGAAATACACAAGACCTTCCCTGAAAAAGACGTCCTTGGATTGTAGATTCTTTTGTTAAGAAACTTAATTCTGAAATTGTTCCACTATTTTTTTCACAGACCGGTGAACCTCTGCCCATCTTCAGAGGGATTTAGCCTCTTTAAAATACTATTTTATTAATACCTGTTGACAATTACTTTAGTTGTAAACTGCTCCTCTGTCTGTTTCCTATTGGCACTTCTTGCCTTTACATTCTTTTGTTGTCCCTGGCAACTATTCTTAAAGGTTTTGCTGCCGTAAAATTCAAAATAAGCTTATTTTACTTTTTCTCAAAAAGGGTCAAACTTATCTTCATATATTTGGTGTTTAATGTGATCCATGGTTTATAAAATGTGTTTTTATTTACATTTTCACAACATTTTGGAATTAAGGTCGTAGATGACATGATCCCCCCCGCCCCCCGAACAATTAAAAGATTCATGTCCACCCACCAGGACGTGACAGGCTCGTTCCGTCTCCCATTTCAGGCTGTTTTTGATCTCGCTCACCGTCACAAAGCCCTTCTTCTGCAAACAGGTAAAGAAACAAAGAGGTGTCACGTTAAAACTTTTAAAAATAAAAGTCTAAATCAGTTTTCTCTCCTGTGCCTCTCACTTGAACGTGGCAGCATATAATTTGAAGTTGAATGAATAAAGGCCATGAATAAAAGACTGGAAGAAAAAAAAAGTTTTTAAGGCTAAAAACTAAGCTGGAAGTGTTCTGTTAAAAAGACACCCCTCAAATTTAAAAAAAGGTTAAAATAAAGAGTTTGCTTAATTTTGGAAGGAAAAAAAAGCTTAAATGATTATTTTACCTCAGCCAGCTGTAAAACTACAGTGTGATCCATGTTGAGTTCTGCTGGGACTGACTGGACCAAATAAGAACCACCTATAGGGATCATCGCAAACCCATTTCCCATCACCTTCAGCTTCTTGATGGCTCTGACCAAATCGTCTCTGTGAAGCACAAGTTCAGTCTTTGTAAACGTCGCAGCTCGTTCATGAGCAATAAATCACGAGCGTCACGCACGTCAACTCCTAAAGGAATACTTCATGACACCTGGAAGAAGTAAAACTTACTGGCTCACATCCTGAGCATATTTACCCCGTCCCTTCAGCACTCTCTGATGGAGCTCGTCCAGAGTTATCAGTCCTGAAGGAAAACAGTCATAAGAAACAAATAATCGAAACGCAACGAACTGAGCCGCTGTTAAGATGCTAACGGCTGCTGACCTGCATAAATCTTACATTGACTGCAAGTAACAATGCTGAGGGCTGAAGTCTGCTCAAGAATCTGAGGCAAAAAAAGGTGCAGAAAAGCTAAAATACAAAAAAAGAAGAGGCTAGCGTGAAGCTAAATGCAGCAAAGAGCTACCTAAATGCTAAAAATATCAAAAGGCTAACCAATAGCTAGCTTATATTATAGCTACAAGCTAAAAGTAACAAAAGGCTAGCTAAAAGTGACAGAAGGCTAGTTAGAAGCTAAAAGTAACAAAAGGCTAGCTATAAGGTAAAAATAACAAAATGTTAGCTACAAACTAAAGTAACAAAAAATAACTTGTTAAATGTAACAGAAGGCTAGTTAGAAGCTAAAAGTATCATAAGACTAGTCAAAAGCTAAAAGTATCAATTGGCTATCTAGAAACTAAAAGTAGTAAAAAATGGCAAAAATGTTAAAGTAACATAGAGCTAGTTAAAAGATGAGGTTAAAAAATATACTAGCTACAAGTTAATGCAACAAAAGAGTAGCTACAAGTAGCAGATAAGTAAATGTTTAAGGATAATGGGAGATCTTGATGTAGTTCAGTGAGGAAAATGTATAAAATTAGGTAAACTTTGAACAGTTATAAAACAGCCATCTCCTGAAGGAGCTGAACGTTTAGCAGAAATAGATCGTAAAAAAAACAACTCATACAGAAAATTAGAGAAACAGGAAAAATCTGAACGTAGAATCAGATTCATACTTTTAAGGATAAAACCGAGACAAGCAGCAGACGAATGCAGAAAAACTGATTCTCTCTTTCATGAATCAACAAACCTCCATTTCTGTGTTTCAGGGCGAGGCATACTTCAATGATCTGCACACCGAGCTCGTAGTAGAAATCCCCGACTCCGAGCATCTCAGACCAAAAACCTTTGCCAGCTGTGGAGAAAAAAAACAAAACTTTCAAAGTTTTGTTCAATTCAAAACCTTTTTTGTTGAATAAGTTACATAAAAAAATCTGTAAGAAGAGTTTAAAATCCTAATGTTCTCACAAGCGAGCGGGTCGACGCCGATGGTGGCACACATTTCCTGAAACTGGACCCTGAACTGGGAGTTTTTGCGGATCTCTTGTTTGTGCTTGCTGGCGAACTCCTCCAGGTTGGACTTGAAGGTTTCCAACTGTTTTGACATCTCAAAGAAAGAAAAAGGCACAAATACTCAATAATTCAGGTGCTTTGCTTCTTTGTGTCAAACAATTTGTCCCGTTATCGTTTACCATTCATTGAAAATATATGTAATACATAAAAACAAAACACGCACATATGTAAACAGTCAAATCAAGTTGTTTTAATCAAGTGCACAAACTTATGTGACAAATTACAGTTTAACCAAAAAGATCTTTGTTTCTGTGAAGAACTTACAGGTTAAATGTAGAAACATTTCTCATACATTTCTGGAACTATACTTTCATCTTATCATGAATAAATTGCAGCAACAAAATAGTGGATATTAATTAGATTGCCTTTTTTTAAATATAATGAAATTTCCCACCATATCTTTTCAGAAAGATTGTTATGTGAAGTTTTATTATTTTTACCAAAATGTTAGACGATATCAGTTCCAAGAGATATGTGATAAATAAAAACATAAAATCCTCTTCTTGGAGAAACTTGAAATTGAAAATATTTGACATTATTGCAACATTAATGCATAAAAGAAAATGCTTGGAATTATTACAGGATTCTAAAATAGACTATTTCAAAATATAAACAACATAACTTACAAGCGCAATCTGTTCTTCTGCGAGAACAGTTCCTCTTTCTTTATATTTGGCCTGAATAAGAAACAAAGAGGTTGTGAACAACAAATTATTAAAAGATATTTACAAAGAAAACATAGATAAGACTAAACATGTTAGGATTATATGAAGTAATCAAAGAACGATCAGCAATGCTCCTTTAAAAATGTACCAAATTCTTGTTTAACCCTTTTTAACTTTAATTACAAATACATTTTTTTACTTGTCAAACTGTGATACAACTTTACCTGTTGTCATTCATTTATCAAATATGATCAAATGTTAAGTTTCTCTGATCTATACCATTCAAAAATATGGGCTGGGTAATTTTTAAACTAAATGACAAGTTTTACTTGATGCAGAGAGTTTGACCTTTCTAAAACAGAATTACGTTTTTCTGACCACAGAATGAGTCTTTTAACACAAATAAAAGATGAATGCATCAGTTAGTTATATATGTTGTCAGTGCACCACTGTTTTTTACTATTTAATCAGGAAAATTATTTTTTTGACAGTTTATGACTGCTCTTGTTCACGTAAAGATGATTAATTTTAGGTTTGTCCTGTTTCCTTTTGTTGTGATCCTGCGTTACAACACGAGTCTTTTATTTTCAGCGCATTTCATATTAATGGGTTCACTTATTTATATTTTTAAGTTTGTATTTACACTTCACTTACAAAAGGACTTTGATTCAAAATAAATCCACATGATTTAAATTCATAACATTATGTTTACATGTCACAAGAAAACTAGACCTCTATTTTAACATAAATATTATGCTCATCGTGGTAAAGTACGGAATCTCTTTAACTACCTTTAAAGTATATTTAAAAAAGTGTTTTTAAAAGACCTTTGGGTCAGAACAGAGTTAAAGAGACTAAAGAAACGGATGTAAACAAACCTCTGCTAGCTTCTTTTTGGCTATCGCCCCCGCACCAACACCTCTACGATGCATCTTCGTAATGTTTATTCCTAAATACAAAAGAAAAATCGCCTAAACTATAGCTGCGTGTAACAAAAACAAAAGTTATAAAATAAAAAATAAATAACGTAAGTGGAAAAACTAGAGAATGGGTTATTAGCTTGTTGTTGACCAAATCTAAGTTTCTTTTTTCCACTATGAGAGACTTTAAGCTAAATTTAGATATTACTCCCGAAAAAAAAAAGAGCTTCTAATGGCCAAATTATAGCGTTTTTAATAACAATTTAGTGTATTTATTGCTCATTTAGCGAAACGGCCGCCATTTTACAGGAAGTGATTTTACTTCCGGTGTTTTGTGACAGCGCCTCCTCCTGGTGTCCTGATTGGGAACTACAATCTAGGTTCAAAATCAAAATGCATTTAGTCACCAAATAAAAATAAAAAAAGTATGAAATGTTGTCTTTATTTTATTTCTGTCTTTACATTTTATAATTTTAGGCTTTCAATTTATTATCTAAATAATATAGCACTAAAAAGCATGTTTTTAAGCAGACTTTTAATCAAAGTGTATTTTCTTTGATATATACATATTTAGATATTTATTTTGTCATTAACCATAAATCATTTAAACACATAATATTTCAGTATTTGAAAAAAATTAAATTAAATTTTCTCTTTGTCATCCCTCTGCTTAGTTTGAGAACTTTATTAAATAAAAGTACGGTAACTGGATTTTAAAATACAACAAAAATGACAGTAGGCAAATAAAGAATGTACAATACCAGAACGTTAAGTTTGACCAATTTGGATTCAAATAGATCAAAATCAACATTTGTGTGTACTTTATTCTTCTTCTTCTTCTTAAAATTATAAAAAATTATGACAAATAAATCCAAAATTACCTTTAGTATTGTACAATTTTACAGTTTATTTGTGACTAAGCGTTTCATGATTTAAATAGTTTCCTTATAAACCAGTAACATTTCTTCTTCTTTCTGCATTTCCCTCTTCAGGGGTTGCCACGGCGATTCATCCTCCTCCTCATTCCTCTGCTTCCTCTGTCCTCACTCCAACTCCATGTCCTCTTTTCTCTTTGGCCTTCCTCTTTGTCTTTTTCCTGGCAGCTGCATTTCTAACACCTTCTATAAATATTCCCACTGTCCCTCCTTTGGACATGTCCAAACATGTCTCTGTCTCCAGACCACACAACATAGCTGGTCTCACCACTGTCTTGTAAACTTTTCCTTTGACCTTTGCTGTCATCCTTTTGTCACAAATCACTCCTGGAACTTTTCTCCATCACTCCATCCTGCCTGGACTCTTCTTCACCTCTTTACCACACTCCTCATTTTCCTGGACAGTGGACTCCAAGTCCTTGAAGTCCTGCACCTTTGAAATCAGAAACCAGCTACAGTACATTTAAAAACTTTTAATTATTTATATCTTATCTTTTTTAATAGTTTTGTTAACCAGGCCGTCCCTCGACTATCATTATTTTATGTCATTGAGGAGGGAAATAATTATCACCACATAGATAATAAACTCTTGTAGTTTAAAATGTTTGTGAAATGGAATATCTTACAAAAAGATCTGAAGCTCTCGGCCCTGACCTCTCTAAATGATTTTCAGAATCTGTTGGATTCCTGGCAAAAACCAATGCTGATTTGTTCCTGTTTTTGATTTTGTACATCTACCTTATAATGTTTGCTAGTTTTTGCTACTTTTTCTTTTTCTTTTGTCTATTCAATCCAAACATGAACCCTGGTTAAATGATGTCACTCGAGCTGCCAGGAGAAACTGTCGTAAAGCTGAACGTAAATGGAAGAATGATAACTTGCAGGTGTCACTTCAAATATTGAAGGAATGTTGGCGCTGTTATCAAAGAACTGTAAAAGATGCCAAAAGAAGATACCTGACTAATATCATTGTATCCAACAGTCACAATCCTGCTGTTTTATTTAGAACTATTAATTCTGTTTTAAATGCCCCACATGGTGCTATTGTGGAGACTTCCCCTGCTCTCTGTGAAAGTTTCTTACACTTCTTTGTTGAGAAAGTCACTTCTATTAGGGCCCAGATCATACCCACTGTTCATGACCCTGTAGATACTGTGCCTTGCTCTGCTATTTTTCATAGCTTTGAATGTGTGACTTTGCATTCCCTGCAGGAGGTCGTTAGCCACTTAAAACCAACTGGTTCTCCAGACGATGCTATTCCACCTCGACTATTCAATGAGGTTTTTCTTTCTATAGGTCCTTCGATCCTTGCTCTTGTGAATAGTAGCCTGTCCTCAGGTGCTGTTCCTGAAAATTTGAAACATGCAGTTGTCCAGCCTCTAATTAAGAAATCAAACTTGGATACTGCTGTCCTTGCGAACTACAGACCAATTTCTAAATTGCCCTTCGTTTCGAAAATTCTTGAGAAGGTAGTTTATAATCAGCTAATGGCCTATCTCATTGAAAATAATATTTTAGAGGTTTTTCAGTCCGGTTTTAAATCATTTCATAGCACAGAGTCAGCTCTTTTAAAAGTTTTTAACGATATATTCTTGGCGACTGATTCTGGTGACTGCGTTGTTTTGGTGTTGTTGGATCTATCAGCTGCGTTTGACACAGTGGATCACAACATTTTAATCACACGTTTGGAACAGTGGGTGGGCATTGGTCATATAGCCTTAGATTGGTTTAAATCTTATCTGACCAAGCGTACTTTTTGTGTCTGTCTTGATGGACATAGGTCCTCCTCTGCTCCACTCTCATGTGGTGTTCCGCAGGGCTCAGTTTTGGGCCCTCTTTTATTTTTGTTGTACATCCTTCCGCTTGGTTCTGTTTTTAGGAAATACGGGATTGCTTTTCATTGTTATGCAGATGACACACAGATCTACGTACCTTTAAAGAAGGCAGACTCTGCCTCTCTTCGGTCTCTGTTCCTATGTTTGGAAGATTTGAAGGCCTGGATGGCCCTAAACTTCTTAAGACTTAACGAGGACAAAACAGAGGTGGTGATTTTTGGCAATTCGACTGAAGACTCTCTGTCCGATTGCTCCTTGGCTCAGTATGTCCGGCCAGTTGTTACAAATCTAGGGGTCAAGCTGGATGCTGGTCTTAGGCTGGAGTCTCAGATTAAAGCAGTTGTGAAATCCAGCTTTTTTCATTTGAGGCAGCTAGCCAAAGTAAAAGCCATCCTTCCTAGACAGCACTTTGAAACAGCAATCCATGCATTTGTGACCACACGGCTGGATTACTGTAATTCACTTTATGTTGGTATTAGTGATCTGTGTACTTCCCAGCTTCAGAGGGTTCAAAATGCAGCTGCACGACTCTTAACAGGTACACGAAAATTTGATCACATTTCCCCTGTTTTGGCATCTTTGCACTGGTTACCGGTGCGTTACAGGATTCATTTTAAAATACTTTTATTTACTTTTAAAGCTCTAAATGGCCATGCCCCTCCATACCTGTCAGAGCTGCTGCATTACTACACACCCTCTCGTTCGCTCAGGTCAGCTGACCAGTTGCTTCTGAGGGTACCGAGGACAAAGCGCAAGCTTAGAGGGGACCGTGCTTTCTCTGTGGTAGCTCCTAAGCTCTGGAATGACCTCCCATTAGACATAAGACAGGCCTCTTCACTTGCTGTTTTTAAGTCTCTTCTTAAAACCCATCTTTTTTCTTTGGCTTTTGGTACAATCTGAGATGTTTTAACTTTGTTTTATTGTTTTATTGTATTCATAATTTATTATTTTAGTACTGTTTTTAGTCCCTTCCATTTTATGATTGTATTGTATTTTGTGATTGTGTGTACAGCACTTTGGTCCTGTTGGGTGCAAAAAGTGCTCTATAAATAAAGTTGGTATGGTATGGTATGGTATTGTTTAATGTACTTACCATTGCTGTTCATCATTCTTTAGTTTGTAGCAGGTCGCTTTCGTAAATGAGCCCTCGAAGCTCAATAAGATTTACCTGACTAAATAAAGGTTGAATGAATGAATGAATGAAAAAATCTTAAATAGTCCCTCATTGGTTTAATGCTTTTCTGACCTGCGTCTCCCGTTCCAATATGGCGGACGCGTATACTTGTCACTAGAACGCGCTTGCGCAGTAAGGTGGTGCTGCCCTCTCGTGGCGACAGTTAAAATAAAACCTTCAAAAACAAGAAATGGCCAGCCAATAAATCACGCATGCGCGGTAGAGGGCGTTTTAAAACAAGTCTTGAGGAGGGAAGAACAGGAAGACCCTTTGCTGTCTCACTTGAAACGCTGTCGAGGTAAGCTTGAAATACATCAAACTATGTTGAATAAGACGCGTTTTGGTTGTCACGACGACGTCGTTACACGACGAAAATACGTCGAGACGTGTTTTTGTAGGTGAAACTAGCCGGCTAACGTTAGCCTTCTAGCTAGCTGGCTGTTATTGTTTTTCACAAGAACCAAAATGGAGGAGACGGTTGCTGTCCTACAGCCACTCCCGAGTCCTTGTTGAAAGTCCTCGCACTAAAATGTCTGCCCGCCCGCAGCAGTCGTCGGTTCAGTTTCTTTTAAACTTAAGAACTCGTCTTTAAACCATTATTTCTCAGAGCTAAAGCAGCTTAGCTTTAATATCAAAAGGACGATGTTAGATGCAGGATGCACACTTTAAATAATCTGGCGCTCTTCTGGCTATGCATTCTTCTAGGAGGTGCATGTGTCGTAATCTAAACACAGCAGGTTTACTGGGAATCAACTACTGATATTTTTCACATTTCTTGTTTTACAGCTGTTCACAGTGAAGTAGCCGCCGTGGCGCTGCAGGACCATGAGAAGACGTCGTGCTCGTCATGACTCTGAGATCCAAGCCCTTTCCGAGCACGGGATTCAAGACTAACGTGGACACCGTCGACTTTGGACATCAGCACGTCGGGGTGAACACCGTGGGCATCAAGAGGGAGCCCTGCGACTTCGTCTTAGATGCTCACAACGTGCAGAAGGCCGAGACCCCGAACAAGTCCAAGGACCTAGATCAGATTTATACGACAAGCAGAGTTGCTGTTGCCGCCGCAGTTGCAGAAATAGTTCGAGGAGACAAAACCGTGGGGATATTGTCCCCTGTCAGACCGATGGGGGGTGAGGGAACCCCGGTGAAAGGTAAACCCCTCTCTGTCGACAACATGGATAATCCTCAGATGGCTGGGAACAATAATCTTAAGGATGCTGGTGCGGGAGAAAGCGCAAAGGGGGTTGTCCCCGAAGTCCTCGGCACCGCTTCAATTGAACTGTCCTCTGAAGGGAAATGGAGGAACATCAGGAAGACCCCCGCCAGTCCCCAAGCACAAGCCAACTGCCTCCGTCAGATTCTCCTCCTCCAGCTGGACCTCATTGAACAGCAGCAACAACAGCTGCAGTCCAAGGACAAGGAGATAGATGAGCTCAAAGCAGATAAAGAGATGGTATGTTTTAAAAAAAAAAATCCTTACATATTTCTTTCGTATGTTATAACTTTAAGTCAACATGTTGATTGCATTTGTTTGTGTCTTCAGTTGCTTGCACGCATTGAGCGGATGGAACGTCGCCTGCAGCTCACGAAGAAGGACCCGCCTCGTGACAAGCGCCTTTTCCAGCCACTGGAGCCGTGGACCCCTGACAAAGAGGACATGTGGGACCTGGAGATGGAGGAGAGCTCGCAGCCGAACACAGCCACCCCCCTCCAGTTCAACCGGGGTGGCAAGGGTCAAAAAAGGTACAATAAACTGGAGAAAGTGTGTTTTGATGTGAAAATCCAAAGCAAGTAATGAGAGCTGAAAAACAGAAACTGAGTTTTTAAAGCTCAAGAAGCACAACCATAGAAAACAGCTAAAAGGAGCAAAACACTAGCTAAAACATAAATGTAGCAAAAATGTAGCCTGAAGTAAAAAAAAAAAAAGACTACCTGGGAGTAAAAGCTAAAGGTACAAAACAACTAGCTAAAAGGTAAAAACAAGGCTATCAAAGTAGCAGAATTGTAGCTAAAATAAAAACTAGCATAAAGATAATAAAAATAGATTAAAGTATTCTGAAGGCGATTTCAAAGGGAACGAGACATCTCATTCTATCTTTGTAAAGAAAATGTAAATATTGGAAAGTTATAAAAAAAGTTTCAAAAACCAAATGTCGTAGCAACTCTCTCCTAAATTAGCTAAACGTTTAAATAGCTAAAGTAGCAGAAAGTGTGCAGAATTTGTTAATTTGTAAAAACTACAGAAAAACAGACACCGCATCATCAAACTGAATTAATTAAATTTATTGCTTCTTTACAAACTGTTGTACTTTTTCTTTTCCTACACGCAGGAAGTCTTGCTTTGGAGATGCAAAAGCTCAGAAATCTCGGGGTAAAAGTGCAAAGCTCGGCCCCCCAAAGTCTGAAATGGAGCCGGGTTCTCCAAACCAAAGAGAGCTGCGCAGTAAGGAAACCCCGGAGGAGAATGTTCCGGTCCGGTCGAGTCCGGACAGTTTGCTCTTGTGCAAAGAGGAGCCGGAGCTGAGTGGCCAGATTGAGGACTTGCCCTTCATGTCCACCACAGAGATGTATCTGTGCTGCTGGAACCAGCCTCCCCTCTCCCCTCTGCGAGAGACTTCCCCTAAAAAGGAGGAAGAGGTGGCCAGTGAGTGGACTCCTCATGTAGTTCATGATATGCTGATTGTTTGTAAGCCTAATCTGTATCCCAACTTTAAACACGTTCCTCATCAACTCCACTGAACACATCGTCTGTGAATAACCTTTCCTTTGCTCTCTCCACCTGCCAGTCCCCTCTTGGAGGGAAAACTGTATAGAGCCCCTGGACGAGGACTCTTTCTGTGAGGTGAGGCACATCTGAGTTAGCAAACATTAATTGTGTTGTTAAATTCAAAATTTGAATTTATTTTATTTTTGTATATAAATTGTGCCTCCTTCAAGCCTCTGGACGACGGAGTCTTTTTGAAACGCCACGCTAAGCTGGAGTTGGATGAGAAGAGGAGAAAAAGGTACCAACACAGGCTGAAAATGCATTTATATCAGATTAGATCAAATATTTTGTGGGTCGACCTGACTCGGAGTACTGAAGGTAAAGAGTTTATTTTGCTTTAGTTGTGGTTAAAGATGTGCACAAAGGGATATTTTCCAGTCAAAAACTGTACTTTTCAGAAGTTTTAACACTAAATTACAAAAGGAAAAAGTCTACAGACCTGTCTTCTTAACATAAATAAAAAAAACAGGAGACATAAAGGTTGAACATAAAACTGGTTTTGTGTCGTTTTAAGTTAGAAAAATGCCTTTTGATAATGAATAAATTTAATTACAGGTAGTCCTCGACTTACGACGGAGATCCGTTCCTACGCGGCGTCGTAAACCGAATTTCGACGTAAGTCGGAACATACGTACAAACTGCACCTTATACGTACAGAACTGTATTTTACCAAGCACTTAGCTTAGCCTATCCTAACACAGTACCCTACATAATTATATAAAATAAAATAAAACATATTTGGGAGCCATAATGAAGGGGGAAAAAGAGTTCATAACCTACTGGTATGCTGGTGAAGCCGTTTTCTCCGTCCCTCCTCCGTATTCTCCATTTGTTTACGACGTAAAACTGCCATCCAGCTCGGTCCATCCTTTGTTTTCTCTATTCGTTTACGATGTAAAAACCACGTTCACAGTACAGTTTTGTTTTGTTTTTTGAATGTCCAGAGGTCCAGACTTAGCTTTTTTAGAGAGTGCAGGGCAGCATTCCTCCGCTGCTACGTTCAATACGTAAAACCGGAAACTGCGTAACTCGGCTTTTCAAAATAACATTTCTAAATATTATTATTTATTTATTTTTATGGGAGATGCGCCGTAACCACGAAACGTCGTAACTCGAGACCGTCGTAACCCGAGGACTACCTGTATACAACATTTAACCAGTTTAACAAATTCAACCTAAATTATAATGTTCTGTATATTTTTACAAATGCATCAGCACCGACCTAGAAGTAGATTTTAAGATTTGCTATATTTAAATACTAAATGTGTAATAAAATGAGTAATTACTACTTTATAATCATAAGTACACAAACGTTTGGGTGACGAGTGATTAGTTTGATGCTCGTTCTTCCATTTAATCTGTCGATCCTAAAGCTGCTGTTGATAATTTAATCCTCGTTGTTTCGGTCATTTAAAATAATCCTGTGCTTCTAGATGGGACATCCAGAGGATCCGAGAGCAGCGCATGTTCCAGCGTTTGCAGCAGCGCATGAACAGGAAGAAGGTGGTCCAGGAGTCGGAGCCTGAGCTGTCGTCCTTCTACCCCGACACCGAAGACGGTACGTCCGCCGGTTCAGAGTTTAACCACCGAAACTTGGTGCAGGAGAAGTGTCGTTTTCTAAAACCGATTTCTTTTTTTTCTTTTTCTGCAGTGGAAGCTATAGTGATCACTCCGTTTTTACCCGTGGTGGCGTTTGGTCGGCCGCTTCCCAAACTCACTCGAATTGTTTTGTTCTGACTTCCTTATTTATCACTTGATTTATTGCGCGATCTCGCAATTCCCGCGCATGCGTCTCGGAACGGCGCATCCAGGCGGACCGGAGCGGAGGTAGTGTAGACTGGACTTGAAACGCTCAGCTGCGACCTGCGGAGCGGAGCGGGGCGGAGCCGGAACGCATGTAGTGTAAATTTGGCGTAATTCCTCTGCAGGCTAAACAGAAATGGGACAACTTAAAAATGAAATACAAATTATGTACGTGTAATGACTAATATAATTTGTACGTGCAACTGTTAATACATGTAAAGTTTAAAAATAAATGTTTGTTGTTCTTTTTGCCAACTGTGATATCTTATTTCCTCTGTTCAGGACTGCAAATATCCAGGGTCAGGGAACGGAGTGAGTGGGAAGCCCACTGCTGCGACTTGGCCCTGGTTTGTCCTCATGGATAAGGCGTTAGGACTGAGACCTTCCACTGCACCTCCTGTCCTAATTGCCTCCATCCCTGAGGACACTCCAGGTCCAAGCACAGCAGTGGGTGACCAGGAAGACAGGGCTGAGGAGAAGGAAAGAACGGAACAGAGACGGGGAAGAAAGAGTTAGCAGGACAGAGAGGATGATTTAATGGAGTTAATCAGAGAAGATATGAGGCAGCAGAGGGAGACAGAAGAGAAAAGGGTGAATGAAAGTAGGGAGAGAATGGAAAGACTTTTTACCCTGTTCAGCTTGTTTGGAACTATGATTAATTAAAATGAATGAAAAAATATGGCAATTATTTTACTAAATTAAATGACTGATTAAAATTAATTTTGACAGGTTATTTTTTACCCCGTCGGTCAAAACGACTGACAACGAAAAAGTCTAGCGCGACCTCTGACACACACACACACACACACACACACACACACACACACACACACACACACACACACACACACACACACACACACACACACACACACACACACTTTTACCCTCACAATCACCATTTTCTAGGGGTGTAACTGTAAACACTAAAATCACATTTCGGTTCGGTTAATTTTCAGTACAAAAAAAAAGACAAAATAAAGACAAAATGTTTATTTTGAAAATATGCCAAGTAAACAATACGTTTATAAATATAAATAAAAAGTGACCTATTTGGTTGATATTTTAAAGAAACGGCACTCTTTACAATAAATAAACAATACTAAAAATAATAAAAATCTTAATGAAAACAATAACAGTCAGAACCAGAACAATGAGCAGCAACAGACCGTTTAGACTAAGTTGAAACACGCCTAGGAATTTTAGTTCCGCGACAGATATTCTCCCGTTAATAACATTTAATGAGTGAAAAAATAACAAACAGTATGTAGGTGGACCGAACTGAACGTGCCGTAGCGAAACGGTTCAGTACACCCATGTGTACTGTTACACCCCTACCAGCTTCTGTATGCATGTACATGAACACCAACATATTACTACAAAAAACAATTTTAAAGGCAGAAAAAAAATTCAAGGTATTCTGTTCTGAACAAAGGACCGCCTGTGATAAAAGTTATTTTTTAATATCACCCATTCGAATTTAACAAAGTTAATTAACAGCTAAATCACCCTTCCAGTGTCAACCTTACTGCTGTTATAAATGACTATTTATGAACATTAAAAACCACATGATTGGTAATAATACAGGCAAACCGCCTGTTCTAGAGAAGGCAGCATTTATATTTCATAATTATTTTTACGCCGTATGTCCTTCCTAACGCAACCACAGACTTCTGTGTGAAGCAGAGAGCTGCTATCTAGAGCTCCCGGAGGAACAGATGGTGGGGGTTAAGGGCCTTGCTCAAGGGCCCAGAGTGGAGAAAATGAGGGTGGAAGCAGGTGTGTTTCACCTTTCCCAAAACCACATGTTGATGTTGTCAGAACTGGGAGTTGAACTGGCGATCTTCTGGTCACAGGCCCACATTCTCTAACCTCTGCGCCACCACTCCTACAATAATGATTTAATACAGTGTAGTTCATCATAAACCAACTGTGGTTGTTTTAAATGGCTTTACTGTATAAATAAAGTATTATTATTATTAATTATTATTTAGAAGCCAATTTACGCAGTGTCCGCCAGTTTTCGGCAGTGTCCGCCAGTTTTCGGTTAGCTTCGGTTAGCTCCGGCCTCGACAGCCGGCTTTGGAGAACTGTGTGCCCGATCAGAGGTTGCCTCATACGGCTAAATGAGCTGGAAACGCTCGGTGAACTCTGTGGATGTCTCAGGCCCGGAGCAGCAGTCGCCGATCGCTAACCCTGGACACTGAGCTAACATGCTAAAAGGCGGAGAAAGCGCGGCCTCGGATGGATGCTGCTTGGACACCGAGCTCCCAGTAAGTTATTAATTAACTATTTGTCCCTTCATTATGACTCCAAATGTATGGACCTAACATGCTAACAGTCCTTCCTGTAAACAGTTTGGACCCCATGAAGCAGCTGGATGCTGCAGAGGTCGGACGTGCAACGAGCTAACATGCTAACAGGCTTCACCAGCTAGCAGTAAGAAATTAACAATTTTTTTCCTTTTTTTTTTGCTCCAAATGTACTGTATGTGTTTTTTGATAATTATGTAGGGTACTGTGTTAGGATAGGCGAAGTGCTTGGTAACTGTGTTAGGATAGGCGAAATGCTTGGTAACTGTACAGTACCGTACATGTACGTGTATAAGTGGCGGCTTGTGTGTACTTCCAACTTACGGCAATTTTCGACATGCGAACGGCCGTAGGAACGTAACTCGTACGTAACTCGAGGACTACCTGTATATCCTTTTATCTTGAGCACCGCTCTTGAACTTCTATCACAACATGTGGACAGTTGTCAGTCAATCATTGAGGGACATGCCTCCATTTTAGCAACACACATTCTGGTTGATCAGCTCATGGCCAATGAACCCATGTGGGTCACTTTTTATTTGGATCAGCACCACAAACATGCATCTGAAATGAATGACAGAAAACCTGACAAGTTACAAAACAATGCCCATAATTCCCAGACGTCATCTGCCACAGGTCCGTCTCCTTTTGAGGTGTCTCTAGGCTACTCTCCACCATTGTTCCCCTCACAGGATTCAGATATAACCACTCCATCAGTCCAGCATCACATTAGGAGATCTCGCAGAATCTGGCGCCAAACAAGGGCAGCTCTTCAGAGAACAAGCGACCAAAATAAAAGGATTGCTGACAGACGTTGATCCAAAGCTCCTGAGAATAAGGTGGGTCAGCAGGTATGGCTTTATACAAAAGACATTAACCTAAAAAACACACCTAGAAAACTTGCCCCCAGGTACATTGGCCCATTTCCCATCACGAAAATCATAAATCCCTCCGCTGTGCGACTACAACTACCTGCCTCGATGAGGATTCACCCTACGTTCCATGTGTCCCTCATCAAAACAGTGGTGTCTAATCCGTCAAGTCCTTCAGCCAATCTTCCTCCCCCTCCCCGTCTGATCAACAATGAGCCTGCCTTTACAGTCAGACGCCTGCTGGACATACGTCGACAGGGGAGAGGATTACAGTACCTGGTGGATTGGGAGGGTTATGGTCCGGAGGAACGATCCTGGATCCCAAGATCTCAAATCTTGGACCCAGGTCTCATCTCCTCTTTTTACAGGGACCACCCTGAAAAAAGGACTAAATCGCCAAGAGGCGATTCTTTGGGGGGGGGGGGGTTCTGTAGGATTTCTGGCTCTGTCAGCCACACTCACTCTTTTTTCACAGCGGTAGCAGTTTCCACAATCATCAGGTCTGCCCAAGGACAGTATAAAGAAGTCATTTTATAATGCTTATCAGAAAAAGATGAGGTCAAGATGACCTCTACTTTCCAGCTTACAGACAACAGAGAAGGAGTCCTTAGAGTTTATCAGGTGTGCAGGCTCTGTGCTCCTCACAAAGCTCTGAGCGGTCTCTCTTGGGCAGCAAAGCAACTCTCTAATTCACACATAGTTTAACATTAGTTACTAATAAACATCCATAACCTCTACCTAAATTCCCCTGACACTTATCATTTTGAAAAAAGTAAAATTATGAGAAATAAGTTTTACTTCATACTTCAAAGCAGAGTAAGTTTTTTATTTTAGACATTAAAGACATTCGTGCTGCTGTTTGTAATGATGTTTTTCTATTACATTAGTGCTTAGTGTATTTCTAGTTGATGTTTTTCTTAGTTAATTCTAGATGTTATTACTGTTTTTCTCTTACATTTTGTTGTTGGATGTAACTGGGACCCCGTGTACATAATCTCGTTTCATCACATGTACCACATGCGGTGCGAATGACAATAAAGATTCTCTGACTCTGAAAGTTGTCGCCGCAAATAAGCAGAACTTAAAATTAGTGATTTTAATGGGATTTCCAAAATAAAAGAAAATAACAACAGGAAACTGAAATAATCCTGAACTGGACTGCTTTTATCTTGGACACCATCATCACCATGGCGTGCTGGAAAACGTTTGTCCTACTGCGTACGTTCTCACCCCACCATGGATATCTCACAGGCTGGCATGTCAAATCTGGGATGTAATCTCAGAAGCTGAGGTCTTCCAAGAAATTATCTGCTGCTGTTTGGAAGAACTGACATCCCTCCCTTTGCTTGGATCTGGTAGTGGCGAGATAGGCAGGATCTTCCAGATGTCCATGATGAAATGGTGAACAATAAGAGTCCAGTGGTTTAATTATACCAGATTCTCAGACTTTTCACAGCTTCAAAAACCAACACATTCAGACGCATCCGGGAGATGGGCTATAACTGTCGGGTTCCTCGGGTCAAGCCACTTCTGAACCTGAGCCAACATAGGAAGCATGTCAACTGGGCCAAGGAGAAAAAGGGCTGGACCATTGCCCAGTGGTCCAAGGTCCTCTTTTCAGATGAAAGTAAAGTGTGCCTTTCATTCGGAAATCAAGGTCCATGGGTTTGGAGGAAAAAGGGTGAGGAACAGAACCCATACTGCTTGAGGTCCAGTGTGAAATATTCACAGTCAGTCATGATTTGGGGTGCAATGTCTAGAGCAGGTGTTGGTAAACTCTGCTTTCTTACATCCAAGGTCACCGCAACCATCTACCAGAATGTTTTAGAGAACTTCATGATTCCTTCTGCTGAGGATCTGTATGGACATGCAGATTTCATCTTCCAGCAGGACCTGGCTGGCCACTGCCCATGCCGCCAGAAGCACCAAAACCTGGTTTGATGCTCATGCCATCACAGTGCTCGACTGGTCAGCCAACTCGCCGGATCTAAACTCCATCGAGAATCTATGGGGTATCCTCAAGAGGAAAATGAGGGGCACAGACCCAACAACAAAGAAGAGCTGACAGCAAGCATCAAGGAAATCTGGGCTTCCATAACTCCCAGGCAATGCCACAGGCCGATTGCCTCAATGCCACGTTGCATCGAGGCAGTGATTAAGACAAAGGGATACCCAACCAAGTATTGAAGACTGACATATCGTTTTGAAAGTACCATACTTTGATTGATTTGTTGTGATCGTAATTTCTTTCTTTTTTTCTGTAAAAACTGAGAAGTGTGGGCTGATTTCTTCACAGTATTCAAATTTTATGAATTCCTGTTTTCGTGGGTTTCATGAGCTGGAAGCCCAAATAATGTAAAAATAAATAAATACTTGAAATTGTTTAAATTGTGGGCCCTGAATCTATCATCTATTAAAGATTAACTTTTTGAATGGAATTATGGAAGTTAAACAACTTTTCCATGAAATTCAATTTTTTTAGAAAGGGTCAGTAGGCATCATCCTTTTTTTAAACTCACTCCTATGGCTAAGATAATGAAATTCATGTAACAATTTATCACAATGACTTTAGGGTGCACTTGACTTTTATTTTAACTTTTTATTTAGTTTTTTACATAATGCCATTGTTCATTCATTCATTCATTCATTCATTCATTCATTCATTCATTCATTCAACCTTTATTTATACAGGCTAGCCTCGTTGAGCCACGGGGACTCATTTACAAGAGGGACCTGTCTCACTCACACCTAGGGACAATTTAGAGTTATCAATCATCCTAACATGCATGTTTCTGGACTGTGGGAGGAAACCGGAGCACCCGGAGAAAACCCACGCATGCACGGAGAGAACATGCAAACTCCACCCAGAAAGGCCCCCGGACCGGGATTTGAACCGGGGACCTGCTCGATGAGAGGCAGCAGCTCTACCAGTTGTGCCACCGTGCTGCCCAGTTGTGCCACCAAAAAGCAATAGTGATGCTCAACCACTACAAACCAGATTCCAAAAAAGTTGGGACACTAAACAAATTGTGAATAAAACCTGAATGCAATGATGTGGAGATGGCAAATGTCAATATTTTATTCGTAATAGAACATAGATGACAGATCAAAAGTTTAATCAGAGTAAATGTAACATTTTAAAGGGAAAATATGTTGATTCAAAATTTCACAGTGTCAACAAATCCCAAAAAAGTTGGGACAAGTAGCAATAAGTGGCTGGAAAAAGGAAATTGAGCATATAACAAACAGCTGGAAGCCCAATTAACACTAATTATGTCAATTGACAACATGATTCAGAATAAAAAGAGCTTCTCAGAGTGTCAGTGTCTCTCATGGTACATCCAGACCGAACGCCTTTTCAACGGCAAAAAAGCTCGACACGCACGCAAGTGGACGCACTTTGTGTCCAGACCAAAAAGCCAGAAGCGAAACTGCTGCGAAAACTGCTGCGCAGGGTTGCCAGATAAGAATTAATGAATCATCTAGTACTGTTGCTTATTCATTTATTTTTTTACCCAAACTGTCACATTTGCTGCGTGAGGGTCTGATAAGATTAATAATGTGTTGAGTTTAGTGAACATTTGCACTGAAAAGGGGTAAAAAAAAATAAAAATAAATTCATGTTTATCTGGCAACCCTGCTGCTGCGGGGTGTGTGGGAGGAGCTTACCGGTGTACCGAGTCGTCAATGCACTCCGCGAGGCGATGAGCTTTTTATTTCTGTCTCAGTAGAGCAGACTTGACTGGTCGTGAAGGAATTGTTGCGAACACACAGCTACAATGAGTTTCTCTTCCATAGTCCATGACTCCGCGGGTTTTTTCTGTGTTCCACAAACAATACGTCACATGCGCAATGGTTTCCGCGTCACTGGTTTCCGCGTCACATAGGGACTCTCCCCCTGACCCCCTCTCTTCTCCCCCGACTCTCCCTGATTGGTTGACACACCAACCAATCAGGTAGAGTTGAGCGGCGTTTGAAAGTTTGAACGGCGAAATCTTCAGCATGTTGGAGGCGTGCTTTGGAGGCTGACGCGGGTTCACGTGCACGGAAAACGCTTTCCAGCACGCTCAACACGCACGCGACGTGACGCCCGACGCCAAGACGTGGCTGGAGGTGCGTCCCCCATTGACTTTGCATGTAAACCGGACGCTCCTGCAGTTGAAAACGCGTTCGGTCTGGATCCACCATCAGAAGCCAAGATAGTAAGAGAGGATCATCAATTCCACCATTGTTGCACAGAAAGATAGTGCAGCAATACCGGAATGGTGTTACCCAGCGTAAAATAGCAAAGTATTTTAAGTTATCATCATCAACCGTACATAACATCATCAAAAGATTCAGATAATCTGGAACAATAGCTGTGCGTAAGGGTCAAGGCCATAAAACTCTACTGGATGCTCGTGATCTCCAGGCCCTTAAACGTCACTGCACCTCAAACAGGAATGCCACTGTCAAGGAAATAACAGAATGGGCTCAGGCTTCCAGAAAGCATTGTCAGGGAACAAAATCCACCATGCCTTCTGCCATTGCCAGCTGAAACTCTACAGTGCAAAGAAGAAGCCATTTCTAAGCAAGCTCCACAAGCTCAGACGTTTGCACTGGGCCAGGGGTCATTTAAAATGGAGTGTGGCAAAATGGAAGACTGTTCTGTGGTCAGATGAGTCACGATTTGAAGTTCTTTATGGAACACTGGGACGCCATGTCATCCGGACCAGAGAGGACAAGGATAGCCCAAGTTGTTATCAACGCTCCGTTCAGAAGCCTGCATCACTGATGGTATGGGGTTGCATGAGCGCTTGTGGCATGGGCAGCTTGCATGTCTGGAAAGGCACCATTAATGCAGAGAACTATGTTCAGGTTCTAGAACAACATATGCTCCATCTAGACATCATCTCTTTCAGGGAAGACCCTGCATTTTTCAACAAGATAATGCCAGACCACATTCTGCAGCAATCACAACATCATGGCTACGTAGGAGAAGGATCCGGGTACTGAAATGTCCAACCTGCAGTCCAGATCTTTCACCTATAGAGAACACTTGGTGCATCATAAAGAGGAAGGTGCGACAAAGAAGGCCCAAGACGATTGAACAGTTAAGGTTGGTTTACTGTATACTCCTTGTCTTACGTCTTTTACCCCCGTTGAGTGAAGAAAGTTGCACAACTTCTGGCTGCACTCCCGCTGCGATCCCCTGGTGACAGCTCGTCTTGTACATGGCCCCCAAGCAGAACTCCCGAGACGCGACGATGCGGCTCGCAGCGTGTGATTGGTTCAAAGTTTGTGGGCGTTTTTTGTTTTTACTTTGACAGACATGGATAGTTTTGAAGAGAAACTTGTCTGTGCGCGCGCACACGCAAACTGTGCGTCTCTGCACTTTGCGCATTGCACCCAACACACACCAATAGATATATATTTATTTATGAATTTATAATGGATTTAATATATATGAATTTATAATGGATTTAATATAATGATAGGCTCCATTACCTCAATTTGTGAGTCCGTTATCATGAGTGTAGCCAGAATTTTATGAGGGGCGGATTGTTTAAAGGAAACTTTGACCTTAAAAAAGCAACAAGCCTCGGTGGCTCAATGGAAAGGCATAAGTTTTCCACTCCAAAGCTTTTCTCGACTCGGGTTCGAATCTCACGTGGTTGAAGTTATTTTACGTTTGTCTTTTATTGGATTAAAAAAAGGAGTTAATATGCCTGTGGTTAACACAAAATCCTTTTTTTTTTATTGCGTAACACACGCAATTGTGACACACACGCAATTACGTCAGCGCTGGGTTCACTCAACGGGGGATAAAAGACGTAAGACAACAAGTATAAACCAAGCTTTAGAGGCCTGTATTAGAAATGATGGGAGAGCATTTCTATTTCTAAACTTGAGAAACTGGTCTCCTCTGTCACCAGACATCTGTTGAGTGTTGTAAGAAGAAGGGGGGATGCCACACAGTGGTAAAAAATAGACTTGTCCCAACTTTTTTGGGATTTGTTGATATTTGTTGATAATATTAACTTTACCCAGAGAAAAGGTGACATTTTAATAAACACCAACAGTGAATTTCAGTGGTGGTGGTGGGGTGGTTACTGTTCTATGATTTAGCAATAGACCTGATCATAACAGATCATAACAGAAAATGACCTGGCATCATGCAGCATTCACAACACTAAATTACATTGTGCCAAGCAATGACACAAAAAACAAACGTTTTTAGTCCATTTTGTCAGCCTGCATTTAATTATTAAAACTAAATAATTTACAGGTTCCTTCCTTCACTGGTGCCACAGTTTCTACACTTCATAACTTGACCTTTCCTTCACAATCCACTTAGAAAAACATCCATCTCCTTCTCCCATTGTTTTCCTTTCCACTGTTCCTTCCCCATCACTGATTTTAACAATTTTACTTTACAGAAAACTTGTGTTACCTGGGTTCTTTCTCCTTCAAGGTATTCTCTATAACTCCAGCAGGTGGACTTTTCAAATCTTGGAATAAAATCTTGCCACGCACAATGCAGACATGCTAGCATAGATGCTACACACTCTGTTTCTCCTACGATCCCCCCACTGGTCAACAGCTGAAGTCACTATCATAGTTGTAAGCTAGTGCATGACACAGAGGTGTCTCTGCCCTCCTCCCTCCGCCCTGTCGACAAAAACTTCAAAAGGGATGAGCGTCTGCTGAGCCAAGTGATCGAGGAGGAACACTGTTTCTTAAAGTCAAGTCAACTTTATTTGTAGAGCACATTTAAAACAGAAACTGTTATCAAAGTGCTTAACAACAAAAATGGGAGTAAAATTGATGGAAAAGTACAAAACACTAAAGAGAAATTATGTCATCCAACATGCCACTGACCCCCCCCCCACTCCCCCACCACCATATTTTAGTTTTGAAATAGGCGAATTTCGGTGAAAAGCGACTAGTTTTCAGGTATGGACTAAACTAGGGATGCACCGATACCGATACCAGTATCGGGTATCGGTCCGATACCATGTGCGTTTACTCGTACTCATAAAAGGGCTCCGATACTACAGGACCCGATACCAGTTTCATTTCATTTCATTGACTATGTAAGAGTTCAAATGTAAAACATTTAATTTTTTTGTACAAGTTTGGACATATTTTACAGATTACCAATAGTAATGTACTTTGTTTATTTATGTTTGAAGTGTCTAATGAGAATAAACAGTTTAAGTTAATTAGAATGATTTTTAAAAATATTAATTAGTACTTGTATCGGTACTTGGTATCGGCAAGTACTTTGATGTAAGTACTTGTACTTGTACTCGGTTTTCAAAAATCTGGTATCGGTGCATCCCTAGACTAAACTAACTGAAACTAAAGCAAGGGTTAAATTAATTATTTTATTTCAACAGTTTAATTTTGTGTTCTAATGTTTATGTGTTTAATACAAAAACTAAAAAAACATATTTCTTGTGTGAATCTCATCTCTTCATTCAGCAGTACACTGTAAAAAATAATTTACAGGTCACATCACAACTGGAGAGACAAACACCTCCATCATTCAGTGCATCATAGCATCCAGCTGAAAAACTGATTTGACACTTTCAGTCTGCAAGACTTCTCCCTCCTGGCTGGGGACGCCCAAAGTCCACAGCAAACTTCACATTTTCTTCAAAATACTCCCCACTCCAAATTTCCTGTTCCTCACCATGTCTCCACAAAGCAGATCACACTAGTGAAATGGCTCGCCTGTCTTTTCCACTGTCGTTATCATTGTTACACAAATCATCTTCAGATCTCTCCCTCCCTCCACACAGCCCCAGTTGTCCACCATCAGCATCTCTTCACACAATTTTTCATCCGACCACACTCATTCACTGATATTCAGTCCCACAATAAATTCATTACTTCAATGTCATTACACTTTGTATCCAAGGAGCCACAGTCCTCATCATTCTTGTAAAACTCCCCAGCCTGCACACACTCCCACCCTCTGTCCACAGAATTATAATTCACATAGGCTGCATGGATGCATCCTGTCATCACTGCAAAACCACCAGAACTGAGTTGAACAAACTTCTGGAATTTATCAACACCTGTGGCAAATAAGAGTTTATAATCTGTAGGACAAAACTTATGTTCTTGCAAATTATTTTTTTCTGAGGAATTACATAGTTTTTATGATATTCTGTGTATGTATATATATTACAGTAAAACCAATTAAAATATTACTTTGAATGAAACTTGTTGATGACATCATGAGTTTTTGTTTGTTGTTAGAGCATTTTAATAAGTGGACAGTATTGAAGTGACTGTTCTGATGATATGTCAAGAAATAAACTAATATACCAGACATGTTCTATTTCTGAATTCCTGGATATGTTGGTGTAGCGGAGTGCATTTTCTAGTTGAATTTGAACGCATCGTGATGCTGTAACAAGCTGTGAAGAAGAGCAAGATTTTAAAAAATCTGAATGGTGGACAGCTTGACTGCAGGATCCAAACAGTTCCTAACACAGCTTAGCTCCACACTTCACTTTAGACTGCAGTAAATAAATACATACCTGTGTAACCCTGATGTTTGGTTTAATACCAGTGAACTGATGAATCGCTCACCCAGGAACTCTTCTCAGCTTCACAACATTTATTAACATGAACTTCATCTGTAACAGAAAAAAAAACATGTGGTTGGTGGTGGTCTGACATGTAGCTCCTGCCCCAACTCTGAGAACGTCACGCAGTAAAAAATGCTGTCAAGCCAGTCTCCACTTCCAAAATGATGGTTTTGTTGTGCACACAAACACTATGAATCATGGTAACCTTTAGCGAGTTTTCAAAATAATACTTGCTGTTGTTACAAAATTATTTGTGGATGATTTATTTATATTATTATTTATTATATAATATTTTATTTTTATTTATTTATGTAATTTATTCATCTTAAATCAAAACACAAAGCAACAAATTCAGAACATATATAGAAAGCAAAAAAACAGATTTAAAATGAAAGGAAGCAGATGAAGAATAAAATTCTTATAATATCTGCCCTTTCTAAAAACAAAATTCTGTTTAACACTCAAATCAAACAATGATCATACATGAACAAAAAATTTATAGCCCATAACAATTGTTGAAGATTAATAAATTAACAATTTTGCATTTGTAGATATCTATTTAAGAATTTGCGTTTCAACTTTTTAAATATAGGTTTAATTTTAATATGAGAACTGTTACCATCAGGGAAAAGGTACAGATCAATCAAGACAAGAACAAACAGATTTAAATATAGTTTTTATCTGTCCACCGTTACTGAACTTAACAAAATCTGTAATAAAAACTGAATAAGGGACAACTGGTGTAATATCAATCTGCTTGTGTTGCACATTTGGAGTGTTTCAAACCTGTTATTAACTTTAATACAGTTTATATTTTCACATTGTTTTATATTTTACTGTTTTTACTTTTGTTCTGGGAAGCAAACCCAGATTTCACTGTATTCATGTGCAATGATAATAAAGGTCACTTCTATTCTATTTTGCAGCAGGTTTTGAATTGTCTTCTGTTGAACTTGATCCACCACAAAGACTGTGTGGTTCACAGAGTTTCTGCACAAATCAAAATATGAAACTTTAAATTAAAATGTTCTCAGAGAACAATAAGTATAATTTTTATACACACTAACCAGAAACCTCCAGTGATTTTGGTCGACATGGACAAATAACACAAAGCTCTTGTAATTCTCAAAATTTACCAGTAAAAAGAAACACTTGATGTTAAAATGTTATAAATGTCATTTCTGAAATTAATGTACAATTTTAACTGTTATTTTTCCAAATGGTTATCACTTAAAAATATTAAACATATAAATTATTTTAAATTAAACATTCCTGTTTTTACTTGAACTATGTTGCATTTCAATGAGACAAACTTTCTGCACAGTAATGTTGTGATTTGTGGTAAAGTCGTACTTATCCTCACTGTTTCTACAACATCCTGAAGAACGAGCAACAAACAGCAACTTAGAGAAAATTACATGGAAAATGTCCAACTTTGGAGGACCTTTATTTTGAAATTCCACATGAGATCTTGGTGACATTTGGTGAGCAACATCTGGAGATGTTCTACAGTCAGCCTGAAGTGAGACTGGTCACTGGAAACTAAGAGTTTTGTTTTAATATTAATGGAAACTTCAGGGAAAACAATTTAACATTCTCACATAATGAACATACAAATAACCACAAAACAGAGACAAAAGTTAAATATTATGGATCCATATTCACAGGAGGACATTAAAAATCATTTCTGAACATAGACCAGCAAGAATGACTTCAATCATCTAGAGTCAAAACATGAAAAACACATTGAAGTTTTTTATTTATTTAACTTAGCAACACAAAAAGTTCTCTACTCTTTCAGTGTTTCCCCTACCATTATACAAGCGGGGTGCGCCACCCCGTCAACAGAACTGAGCACCCCGCCTACCAGACCAAACTTGACCCCCCCACCCACCCACCTAGCACTGGCATAGCACTAAGCTAGCAGCGTAAAATACAGGCTCTCTAGCTAAAAAGCTAAAGGGAGCGCTCACGTTGCCTCTCCCCTCGTGCTGAATGCCCCCTGCCCCTACAAGCTGCACTCAGACGTGTCCGTCCCCCCGTCAACAAAAATCATGGATGAGATGAGCACCCCGCCATGGCAAGTTAACTAGGGGAAACACTGTCTTTGGATATGGGGGCGACATTTAAATTTTAAAGACCGTGTAAAGTAAAATTAAATTTGTGTTTTGAGTTTGTCACACGGCATAAATATGTGTTATTAATCACCCATATAAATCTGACTGAAACATTGTTTACCTTATAAAATTAAGTCTCAAAAATAATGAAAAAACATAATTGTGCCCTGGTCTGAAACGCTGGGTGCGTGTCAGCGCGTGGGCGTGGTTTCAGCGCAGTACTGCGCCCGTGTCCTGCACCCTGAAGATGTTCTTGAAGGCTGGAGTTCTCCAGCCCTACTCATTTGAACCTCCAGAGCCAGACTCAGACTCTGAGTCAGACAGTGACCACTAGCTGTGTTTCCATCCATTTTCATTTCGATTTTTGAGCTAATTTTTTAAATCTCGCAAATATGTAAATACAAATTAATGCGAAGCAGAAGTGTTTCCATCTGCTGGCTTGAAGCGCATCTACCAAGCCACGCACAGCGTCATTACGTCAGACGTCAGCGTCATTACGTCAGACGTCAGCACTGCGCATGTCTACAGTAAACAGGAAGTAGCGGTTGAAAACAGAACCCGGCCACACATCTCGTCAAAATGGAGAGAATATTTCAGGTACGTGTTGCTATCGGGCAAGTTGTATTTATTCTGTCATGCCAACTAGTTTTAGCGATGTTACATGTTGTCCGGAGCGGAAACAGCTGATCAGTCACGTGACGTGAATGTTCGCTTCGGCAGCACGAGTCGGCAAATGTGTTTCCATCTGTCGTTGTGCGCATCTGCTCATTTCCGAACATCCCAAAAACCACCTCAAGCGCGTATAAACTTTTTGGCGCATTTCAGGAAGTAACCTCGCATTTTGCCGTTTCCATTAAGCTTTTCTGCTGCGATACTTCAAAATGCGCACCTAGAAACCTTGATGGAAACACGGCTAATGTGACGGTCGGCATCGTTCTTCACAGCCTGAGCTGTGTGGAGAGGCAGACAGGTGCAGCAGAGATCCAGTAAACCTGCTCTGTTTTTATCTGAGTTCTGGCTGTAACAGCAGCTCCTTTTTCCAAGAGTTACGCTGTTTTTAGTGCACAAACAACTCTGGTTTTGTTTTTAAAAAAGAGGACACAACTATAATTCATAACTCCGCTGTTATGTGTTTAATAATAAGCGCTATTTTAGAAGATGAGCGGACTCGCTGCACCCGGTCCGACCCGGTCACATCGCATGCGGGGTCTGTGTTGGTGATTAAAATATAGAGTAATCACGTTGATAACTAAGTATGCAATGGACCTGTCGCATTTTCTTAGCAAAAAAGGAGCTTGTGAACTTGTAGGGCACAGATGCACGAACGAGGCGTAATTGATTAGATACAAGATACAAGATACAAGATACAAGATAGGTTTATTAACATTGCATCAATTTTCACCGATACAGCGTAAGTATGTAATTACAGTCATCCAGGAGAGAGATTAGTGTAACAAGCTGCAGCTGAACAAAACACATGACATGTTTATCAACACATGATATGTTCATAGCGCGGCCTACTCATCTGTCCCCAGATGAAGGTCAAAGGTAGGAAAA
Source organism: Garcialebias charrua (assembly GCA_038048925.1). Lineage (NCBI taxonomy): Eukaryota > Metazoa > Chordata > Actinopteri > Cyprinodontiformes > Rivulidae > Garcialebias > Garcialebias charrua. The sequence goes on along the minus strand of JBBPBX010005597.1, from coordinate 29,750 downwards.
CAGGATAAGACACGGGGTTTACAGCGTTGATATTAAAAAAAGATGAATCACGTTTTGTCTTCAAGACACCGCGTGATCCAGTAAAAACCATATCAAATAAAGCACATTTAGTTACAGGACAAGATGCATTTATGACGGCAGGCGGGAGGAAACAGTCTGTGTGTAACAATTCTAGATAAGAAACAGTTCGCTGGTCTCAGAGCTCGGCTCAAACCAAGAATGCACACAGAAACCTCTGGGGGGAGGGGTGGGAGGGCAGCGGGTTCCTTCAGCTCCCAGCTCAGGAGAAGATTTGTAGCCTTCAACAGTCCAAGGCCAGAGGCCAGATTAGATTAGTTGCTTTATTTTTCAGTCAGACCACAGTGTTCTTTTTACTGCAGTCTTTAAGTCCAGGTTCTGTTTTCTCATTGTTAGCTAGCTAACAATGAACAAAATATCTATGCTATTGCTATCTGATGCTATCTGCGATTCGCGAGTGAACGGCTCCACCGAGGCAAGATCTAATTTATACGGCTGGAGCTGCAGGGGGTGGGGGTGGTCTCCAGCTACAAGTACCTGGGTGTACACTTGAATGATAACCTCAGCTGGAGCAATAACACCACCAGCCTGATCAAGAAAGGACATCAAAGACTCTACTTCCTCAGACGGCTGAGACGAGCTGGTCTGAGAAGCTCAGTCCTCACCTCGTTCTACAGGTGTGCAGTGGAGAGCATCCTGTGCTCCAGCATCAACGTGTGGCATGGAGGCTGCACAGTTGCAGAGAGGAAAGCTCTACAGAGAGTGGTGAAGGCTGCACAGAAGTCTGTGGGAGTCAGTCTCCCCACCATCACAGACATTTACACCTCCAGATGCAGAAAAAGAGCCACCTGCATCATGAAAGACCTCACTCACCCAGCACACTCACTCTTTGCACCACTCCCCTCGGGACGGAGGTTGAGGAGCATCAAATGTAGAACCACTAGACTGAGGAACAGCTTCTACCCTGAGGCTGTCAGACTCATGAATAAATAAATAATAAGAATAAACACTGCAAAATGTCACATCATGTTGATACTGATCTGTTTCTTGTTGCTGCGTTCATCTGTGACCATCTGCTCATAATGACTCATGTTCGTGCTGCTGTTTATAATGATGTTTTTCTACTACATTAGGGCTTAGTGTATTACTAGCTGATGTCTCTCTTAGTTAATCCTAGATGTTATTATTGTTTTTCTCTTGCATTTGTTGTTGGATGTAACTGGGACCCTGTGTACATAATCTCGTTTTCAACACATGTACTACATGCGGTGCAAATGACAATAAATTCTCTCTGACTCTGACTCTATACTTAAAGAGCGACTCCACACCCTGTGGATCGGTAACTCCTCCCCCGAAGCAGTTTGAAATTTTCCCTCAAAATAGGCGTGTCGAGAGTCAAGCAGGGGAGGAGGTTGAGGTTGTCCTGTGTTCACGCCCCCTCTAGTGGTAAACTCCCACCCCTCCCCAAGATTAGATTTCAAAATGGCGGATAGTCACGTCTTCAGTAAGTAAATACCTAAACTTTTACCAAAATAACAGTTGTAAAATGTTGTTGCGTGCATTTAATCACACACACACACAGCTTATGCGTATGCTTCTGAACACAGAACACATTAAAAACCTGTTTAGCTGCATGGCATGCGGTGTACAGCTGTGTTTTTGTCATTTTAATTTGCCACATCTTATTACTTAGCACATTCCAAAAGTAACGTTTCATAATAAATTTTATTATAAAATATTGATTTTTCCTACCCTCTATAGGGTAGGGTTTGTTTGACGCTTTGGCTTATTTTTGTTATGCAACCCAGAACTAAACACACATTGTTTTTTGAATTGACTATTAATTAGCACCAAACAGTGGTAAAATCTTTTATTTGGTTTCCAAATACTGTATCCGTGTTTAGAAACATTAGATAAGCTTGTACAATATATATTTGTTAGGACATGTATACAGTATTTGTTTAAGCTATGTGTCAGCTAATCAAAACTGGGCACAGCACAGCTGATAAGATTAATGAGAAAATATTGAGAAAATATTTCTTAATGCAAACCAAACCAATTGCAATAAATTTAACAATACATGTACTGTGTATCCTTTAAAATGTTCTTTTCAGATAACTGTGATGACTCAAAGCACCCAGCAGCCACACAGAGTAATTGCAGCCAGGATTACTTTAACCCAAGAAGATGATGCAGTCTCGGCCAGAGCTTCATCTCCTGAGACCTGCATCCACGACAATGTTGAAAAAGCTGAGACCCTGGTGTTCGTTTCTGGCTGGAAGGTGGGGCATCCTGAAGGTGGTTGGGACTCCTCGTTCTGCTGTCCACTGCGTCCAAACAGAGGAGCTGGGGTGGTGTCCCATGTGTTTTCAGAACCTTTTGTTGTTTTGAAGTAACTTACTGTTAATAAAATGAATCATAGACAACTAGTTTTTGTAATCAATTTGTTTATTTATTTTTTCCCTCATGCATGAGGACAAATCTGGGACACGATGCAGCGGTCGACTTCCCTCACTCCATCCCGACCCTGGATATTTGCAGTCCTGAAAAGAGAAAAGATCAAAAGTTTAATCTGAGTAAATGTAACATTTTAATGGAGAAAGATGTTGATTCAAAATTTCACAGTGTCAACAAATCCCCAAAATGTTGGGACAGGTAGCAATGAACAAATAAACAAGAATTAATGTTGCATAAACTTTTTTAAAACTTTTTTTATATAAATGTCCGCCATAATAAAAGTAATAAATAAAATAATAAAAACATAATTAATAATATTAATACCTGCAGACAGAGGGTAGGGTACAAAAGTAATAAATAAAACATGAATACATGTACCTGGTGAATCAGCTCTCATATGTCACCTCCAAAGTGACATGTCTACATGTCTCCTTGATGCTTGATGTCTGTGAAGCACGGCTCAGATTGGATGTGGAACGCCTCATGGAAATAAAAAAAGAACAACACATTTTAATCACCTTACAAACAAGCATACTGTACTTGTTTTCACTTTGTTGATCTGTTAAACAGATGACCCAGTGCAAAATAAATACTGCTGCCCATGATACTCATTCACAAGTACACATTATTTTATAAATACCTTTGATGCACAACATTATTATTTGCAGCAAAAGTACACCGTGTCTAAAACATCGTACTGTAACTAGTACAACAGCTAAAATTAGCGCCAGCTAGTCTCCATTGTTTTTTTATGTCACGGTCTTCTTTATCAGAGTTCATAAGAGTTCACACACTCTGCGGTGTTCATAAGAAACACTAGATTTTGAGCATTTAAACACAACCACAAACTAACGTTGATCAGCAACAGATAAAAACGCCACGACCTTGTGGGGCCACACCGAAGCAAGGCTGCAGGTCACAAACACAGCACATGAAGAAACACGTCATGTACTCAAAAGATAAATTATGGAATGAAAGGTGTAAAATGGTACTCACCTCCAAACGGATTGTAACCTGATGGTGTAAGGGTGGGTGAACATCAGTTTGAAGAGCTTTCTTGGAACATCGTGGCTCTTCTATGCTAATGCTATGTTGCTAATCGCTAATCCAACCCCTGAACTCTGGAGGGGGAGTGACCTGGGAGTGACCTTCTCGGGGGAGTGGCTCCACTTTTATACACAGGCAGCAGCGGATGTGACGAAATTGGGCGAAAATTAATGACTGTGCGAATCGTAAACTAATGAGAAAATCAGGGTGCAATACCACAGTTCAACCCATAGGACTACAGATACTCGTTTTTAGACCAAATATTGCCGATTTTAACTAATACGCACAAATACATGAAAAATAACTCAAAAATAGTGCTCAGAAACATTTTAAACACATTCTAGGGAGTTTATCAGCTAAAAAAAGTTAAATTTGGGTTTAGTTTCACTTTAAGAAGACCGCGTGACGAAACGCGGTCACATTTAAAACACGCCTAAAAAATCCTGAAACAGACATATCTTTATACACAAGTTGATCTATAACTCCAAAATTAATTTATCTACAATTTTGAGACTTTTTACTCATTTACAACATTACAATTATGACATTTATAATGTTTATTGAAGAAAATATTGAAATTTACTTTACACGGTCTTTAAACTTTTAGTGGAAACAGCTGAGCAGGAATGTTGGTCCCATTACAGCTTCCAGTGCTAACATGTGTTTTATGTACAGAGTTTGTACCAACAGGAGACACACATCAGCTTTTATTTTGAAAGAACCTCGCAAGCGTGACTACCTAATTCATGGTGTTAGCGCGTGGACAACCAAACCGCTTGAGCGCTGACTTTTAGAAGTGGAGGCTGCTGGACCGAAGTAGGGCTGGGCGATATGAGGAAAATATTATATCGCGATATTTTTTGGCTATATCACGATACACGATATATATCGCGATATCTCCAAAATCAATGAAAAAATGATTCAAAATTGATTAAAAAATGTCAACACTAAATTTGAACAAACTTAAATATTTTATTTTAACCATCAATTGCACACATAAATAAAAAGTACTTCAAGCAAAAAGGAAGAATACATAATTTAAACTTAAAAAGGTGCTCTTGTGCTTTTAACATTAAAAAAATATTAAATCAAAACAATTAAGGCCTTTAAAATACAAAAACAAAAGTGTAAACAGTGGCCATAAAATTTACTGACCCAGAACAGTCACAGGTAACAACTCTCAACTATTTGCATGTGCTAGTAATTTTTAACAACAAACCACAAAATGTGCACAAGTTTCAAACTGTGCCAAGTTCAGGCAATGTCTGCAAAACCTCTGAACAAGAACAGATTTATCACAGTACTGCAGTAAATGTGAGCCTCTGTGTACTGTATCCGGTTTTATTGTGAAAGGGTCAGGGGTTGTTTCCGGATTCACGAAGACGTTCTCTAAAGTTGCTCTACAAAGTGTCGCATTGAATCCTTGTGTAAAACACGACAGCCTCCACTCAGAAACGTGAACCGAGAGGTGGAGACATTATTAAATCAGCTGTATCGCTAAAGACACGGTCAGTCTCAGCTGTGGAAGAAGACGGCTAACGCGTTAGCCATCTTGTTAGCCGCTAAGGACCGTGTCTTTAGCGATAATGATAAAATGCTGATTTATTAATGTCTCCACCTCTCTATGCGGTGCACGCATGACTAAGCTCAGACCCGTGGTTTGTTTTAAGGAAGCAGCAGCTGTAAAAACACTTGGTTCTGCCGTTCATGCTCCACTCCGCTGTTTAAATGGTGAAAAAGATTCGTAGTTCAGACCTTTCTTCGGGACTATTTTCAGCATCGTCTACAAAAACATTTTTTATGCCCTCATCTGACAATTTAATCCAAACTAGCTCAGAACATTGTTTTCCCCCCTCAGCAGCGTGCAGCGCTCTTCATATCTGCCGTGTTTACATGTTGTGCTGAAAGTCTCGCGCGCGGCTCCTGCAGCCTGCAGGAAGGAGGGGGGCGAGTGGGGGCCCGCGCGACAGCAGGAGGATCCTCGATATACACGATATAGCCCTTTTAACCATCGTACATTTAAAATATCGCGATACATCGAGTATATTCGATATATCGCCCACCCCTAGACCGAAGTACAGGTAGTCCCCGATTTACGAGCGCTCTGATCTGCGAGGTTCCAGACTTACGAGCTGCACATTTTTGGAAAAAACGAAAAAAATACTGAGTTTTCATGTGTTTTTTCACTTCAGTTAGCAAGTTAAGCATATAAACACACGTTTCCGATCATTTTTATGCACTCAAAAGTAGTTTTTAGATGAAAATAGAGTGTTTTTAGGTGCGCTAGCGAAAACCGTTCCAATTTACGAGCGGATTTCCGGATTTACGAGCGAAATGGCGGCCGTTCCAAATTACGAGATTTCCGGTTTACGAGCGCCTCGTTGTAACGGATCTCGCTCGTAAATCGGGGACTACCTGTATAATATTGAACAATTTTACTAGAAATTACAACTATACCTGTTAGAGAACAAACATGTGGTTGGTGGAAGTCTGATGTGAAGCTCCTGCTCCTACACAGAAAAACACACACACAGTCACGAGACTAGATTATCCAAGCACGCGACAACGAGACTTAGCTGCTAACAGCTACACATGCTAACAGCTACACATGCTAACAGCTACACATGCTAACAGCTACACATGTTAACAGCTACATATGCTAACAACTACAGATGTTAACAGATACAGATGCTAACAGCTACACATGCTAACAGCTACACATGCTAACAGCTACACATGCTAACAGCTAAACATGCTAACAGCTGCACATGCTAACATCTACAGATGCTAACGGTTACACATGCTAACAGCTACATATGCTAACAACTACAGATGTTAACAGATACAGATGCTAACAGCTACACATGCTAACAGCTACACATGCTAACAGCTACACATGCTAACAGCTACACATGCTAACAGCTACACATGCTAACAGCTAAACATGCTAACAGCTACACTTGCTAAAAGCTACAGATGCCAACAGCTACAGATGCTAGGGCTGGGCCATATCATATCATTACCGGTTTTACCGGGCAAAAAAGCTTGCCCGGGCAAAAAACTTATATCATGATATGCTAATTTCATGACGTAATACGTCGGGGCACCCCGCCCCCTTCACTTCCGAGCGCTTCAAAAGACCAAACCGAGCTGCGCACCTCCCTCCACCAGTCTGTGTACTGGTGTAACGCTAGAACAAACAACGTGTTTCAGCTGTCTCTCCCCTGTCTCTCACTGCAGAGGTACAGAGAGCTTGTCCCCCACTCCCCCGCCCTGCGCTGCTCAGCGTGTGTGCGGGCTGCTCTCTCCCTCGCTCCAAAACTGTCGCGCGCGGTTCAGCTGTCTCACAGTCTCACACAGAGGCAGGTGATCAGAGAATCAGATAGATCAGTTAAAAAAAATGAATCAGAAAAATGAATAATTCCTGCAGGAACAGAGGAAGCTGAAACACCAGAAGCTTCAGGGTCAGCTGATCAACTTGTTACAAGTTATTTTTTATACTTGGAGACAGAATACTATAAAGTAATTTCAGTAAAATTACCCCTTGTTGTATTTTAAAATTTTATATAATACTACAAAGCAACATGTTTAGTTAATTTTGTCAAATAAATAAATGTGATTTTTTTTTTGGTTATATCACGAAATTTATTGTTATCGTGATAATGCTCTGAAATATCACGATATAATTTTTGAGCCATATCGCCCACCCCTAACAGATGCTAACAGCTACAGATGTTAACAGCTACAGAAAATAACAGCTACAGACGTTAACAGCTACAGACGTTAACAGCTACAGATGTTAACAGCTACAGACGTTAACAGATACAGATGTTAACAGCTACAGATGTTGACAGCAACAGACGCTAACAGCTACAGATGTTAACAGCTACAGATGTTAACAGCTACAGCTGTTAACAGCTACAGGCTTTAACAGCTACAGATGTTAACAGCTACAGACGTTAACAGCTACAGACGCTAACAGCTACAGATGTTAACAGCTACAGATGTTAACAGCTACAGATGTTAACAACTACAGTAGATGTTAAATGCTACAGATGTTAACAGCTACAGATGTTAACAACTACAGTAGATGTTAAAGGCTACAGATGTTAACTACAGATGCTAACAGCTACAGACTTTAACAGCTACAGATGTTAACAGCTACAGATGTTAACAGCTACAGACGCTAACAGCTACAGATGTTAACAACTACAGATGCTAACAGCTTCACATGCAAACCGCTACAGCTGTCAACAGCTACAGATGCTAACAGCTACAGATGCTAACAGCTACACATGCTAACAGCTACACATGCTAACAGCTACACATGCTAACAGCTACAGATGCTAACAGAGTGAACTAACTTACTCTCCACAGACAAGAAGCTGCAGTGTTACAAGCCTCTGGCAGCAGCAGCTTGGAACTAAATCACAGAATAAAGTATTTGACTCACGAGAAGTCTTTTTTCATCAGTAATTGAAATAAATCACGGAGCTAAATCCAGACGTAGCTTCTCATCAGAAGGAAACTCTGTATCTTGTAGCTTCCTTTGTTTCTCTGCTGTAAACCTTGGAGGGTGTCACGGGCAGAGGTGGAAACTCTGCTTCCATCCCCTCATCAACATCTGGGCTAATATAATCATGCATGCTGGCAGCGGTCGAACTTTTAGATCCAGCTAGCTTGTTGTTAGCTACGCTAGCGGTGGATAGTTTGCTGGACTCGTGTTTTCTTCTTTCTGCACCTTCACATCACTCTACAGTGTCTATACACTTATTATGGTACCTTGTCAGCAGAATGTCTCCTTGTAGCAAACAACTCCCTTTAATATATGAAAATGTGTCGGTTGAATATCAGAGCTCCCAAATTACGTCCGTTTAGAGCGCCGCCATCTTGAACTCACGAAGGAAAACTAAGAGGCCGAGCTGGTGACGTCATGTCCACATGTTTATCAGCAGCCACCACCAGGGGGCGTAGGTAATGTTTATGGGTACACTAACACAAGAGAAAACAAAGAATTATTTCAAACACTAAGTACTACCTTTGAAAGTATCAAGGAAAGGTTCACTGATATTAAAATATTACTGGGAGGAGATTTCAACGTCACATTAAATGATGATTTGGACAGATGGCCTAGCAGAAATAAAACCAACTGTTTTTTGAATGATTTTATGAATGAACAAGGTCTTCATGATATCTGGAGAGTTACTAACCCAAATAGTAAAGAATTTACTTGGACAAACAAGGCTGGTTCTTTACGATCCAGAATAGACTTTTGGTTAATATCGGAATCCCTTACTCAATTAATTTGCAAAACAGAAATTATGCCTACTCCATTAACAGACCATAAAGCAATTGTATTAACTTTAAACTTATCTCCTGATAAGCCAACTCAAAGATACCCAGCATACTGGAAACTAAATAGTTCTTTATTACAAAACGAATCTTTAATTGAAATAATAAGAAGAAAAATCTCAGAACGTTTTGAGACTGCAGAAGATACAGGAGAATATCAAAAACAATGGGAGCTTTTAAAATATGAGCTGAGAAGATTGTTTATAGAAACAAGTTCTAAACTAAAAAAGGAAAAGAAATCAGATGAAAGTAATCTGATAGCCAAATTAATCTCGCTATCATCCATATTGCCTGAAAATCTATCTGAACAACAGCAAGCAGATCTCCTAACTGCACAACTAAAACTTGATCAATTATATATCAATAAAGCTAAAGGTGCATTTGTACGTTCAAGAGCGAAATGGTTAGAGGAGGGTGAGCAAAATTCTAGCTATTTTTTTAAGCTAGAAAAACAACGGCAAAATAAAAATAGTATAAATAGACTCTCTTCAAATGGTGGTATCATAGAAGATCCAAAAGAACTATCTAAAATGTGTGAAAACTTCTATAAAAAACTATATACCTCAACCATTTCACCTGCTCATATGAATGATTTCTTTAACAATCTAGGTAATATTAAGACAATTGGAGATTTCAAAAAATCAATTTGTGACTCTCCCATTACGCTTACAGAAATCTCAGAGGCTATTAAAAAACTTAAATTAAATAAATCTCCAGGTACTGATGGGCTAACTTCTGAATTTTACAAACTATTCACGGAAGAACTTGCTCCCTTTTTGCTGAATGTTTTTAGAGAAAGTATAGATAAAGAACAATTACCGTCCACTCTATGCCAAGGCTTAATTACACTCATCCCAAAACCACAAAAAGATGTATTAGTTTTAGATAACTGGCGCCCCATCACATTATTAAATAATGATTATAAAATTTTAGCATTATGTTTAGCAAATAAACTGAAAAAAGTACTTCATGATGTTATTGGGGAAACTCAAAATGGTTTTATGGCGGGAAGACACATAATTGATAATATAAGGCTTATCTTAGATTTATTAGACTACGCAGATTTAATATCTGAAAATAGTTTTATTCTCTTTCTTGACTTCCATAAAGCGTTTGACTCACTGGAACATGATTTTTTATTTAAAACTTTGGATCTGTTCGGTTTTGGTGAGCACTTTAAGAAATCAGTACGCACCCTTTATGCTGGAGGCAATAGCTCAATTAAACTAGCTCATGGAACCTCTGGCAGATTTAATGTTGAGCGTGGAATTAGACAAGGTTGTCCAATTTCTCCATTTTTGTTTCTTCTTCCTATGGAGATTTTAGCACATTTCATTAAAAACAGCTGCATAAAAGGTATTCAGATTGCTGGTAGAGAAATATGTCTGAGCCAACTGGCAGATGACACAACTCTATTTCTAAAAGATTGCTCTCAAGTAAAGTGTGCTGTTGAGCTGCTTGGTGAATTTTCTGCAGCCTCAGGTCTCAACCTTAATTTATCTAAATGTGAGTTACTCCCTATTAAAACATGTCATGACACAGAGATCTCAGGAATTCCAGTAAAACACAAAGTTAAATACCTTGGTATCTATATTATAAAAGAGGAGGACCAAAGATTAAGTGATAACTTTAATCCCCTTGTTACTGTAATTAATAAAAAATTCAATTTATGGGTACAGAGAGATTTATCCATCTCCGGTCGTGTATTACTTTCTAAGGCTGAAGGTCTCTCCAGTTTGGTGTATGCGACCTCTGCCCTTGAGGTTCCCAAGGACATCATTTCAAAAGTGGATAAAACATTGTTTGATTTTATTTGGAAAAAAAAGGTTCATCTAATTCGAAAAAATGTTATGATAAATAAGCTGTGCTCTGGTGGGTTTAATGTATTAGACTTACAGACTCTAAACTCCTCCTTTAAAATTAAATGGATCAAAAGATATCTCTTAAATCCAAACTCTTTGTGGAACTTCATTTCAACACATGTATTTGAAGCATTGGGTGGTTTGTCTTTTATTTTAAGGTGTAATTACAACATTGACAAAATTCCGATCAAACTCTCCAATTTCCACAAACAGCTGTTTTTGTGCTGGACTCTGGTTCACAAACACAATTTCTCTCCACACAAATACTATATCTGGAATAACAAAGACATTTGTTTTAAACATAAATCTATTTTCTTTAAAAATTGGTTTGACAGAGGAATAGTTCATGTACATCAGTTATTCAACAAAGACGGCAACACTTACTCTTACAGTGAATTTTTAACTACGTATAACTTTCCAGTACTACCAAAAGAATTTGCAATTGTCTTTGATGCAATTCCATCTGGTGTGAAAATGTTGATGTCAAATCCTGTACACAACAGCACGAACTATTTAACTGAAGAATTATTCATTGGTAACTCTGACCCTTTTTTAAGTGAAAAAACTAATAACAAATGTATTAGAGAATTAATAATTAGAGACAGCATTAGTAAACCTGCTTCTATATTCTTCTGGGATAATTTATTTAATGATATCTGTTGGAAAGATGTTTGGTTGTTACCTAGAAAATACTTTATAACTAATAAGATTCGAGAAGTGTCCCTAAAGATTCTGCATAAATGTTATCCTGTAAACTATATAATCTCCAAGTACCGTCCAAACGTAGACCCAATGTGTTCACTCTGCCACAGCTCTGAGGAGACCATCATCCATCTCTTCTGGGACTGTTCTCATACTCAGGTGTTCTGGAAAGACATTTTCATGTATGTAAATAGAAAGTTAGAAATTGACCTACCATTTGATGCTAAAACTATACTGTTTGGTTTCTTTTGTCCAAATATTTCAAGTGAGAAAGTTTTTGTTGTAAATTTAATACTACTCTTAGCCAAATTTTACATCCACAGCTGTAAATTCTCCTTGCTAAAACCTAGATTTATAGTGTTTTCTAATTATATTTCCTCTTACTTATCTACTTTAAAGTATTGTACTAATGCAAAAGCTTTAAAAACTAAAACAATCTGTAACGAATTTCTGTTGTAAGCTGCCCAAAACACATTTTTGTTTTTGTTTATGTGCCTTTATTCTCTTTTGTGCTATGCATGCCTTAAGTCTCGAGCCATGTTTGACATTGTAAGTTTTTTTTGTACTTGTTTTTTCTATAAATAAATAAATAAAATAAAAAAACACCAGGGGGCGGCGTCACTACACAAACAAAAGGAACCTGGAGTTTCCACAAAGATTAAAAGAAACATTTCTAATAACTACTAGATAAACTTTTCTGCAAAACAAGAAAAATATTATAAAGACGTTTTGATCAAATTCAATTCAGTTTGGTGCATTACCACCACAAACTGGTGAGGAGGTGAACTGAAACAATGTAAACAAACAAATGTATTTATTTATTAATTAATTAATGGCTAAATAACCATTCTGTCAAACAAACAAACTGTTTCAGATATTGTATTAAAACCATTATTATTGTAGATATTATTATATTATTATTATTATTATTATTATTATATTATTACATAGGTAGATCTCTCCAATATTATATATTATTCAGATATTGTATTAAAACCACTGCTGATACATATACAGTGTGCTCTGAACGGTCTTATTTAGGGATGCCCAATGTGCCTTACTGCATATGCCACTTTTTGCCTCTATAACAACATCAACTACTACCTCATACATATACTGTGTACATTAACTCATACGCTGCTTTGCCACTTTGCAAATGTCAATGCTAGAAACCTTTAGTTTATTTTAGTTATACTTTTTATACTCTTTTTTTATACTAGTATGCAAAAACTCAGGACAGTATTATGTTCATTAAATGTTTAATGTTTTAGTTTTAGAGTTGGTGTAAATTTTCATACTCTTATACCACTATGCAAAAAACTCAGGACAGTGTTAGTTTTACTATTTTATGCTTATGTCTATTATTATATGTTTCAGTGTTTCAATGTTTAGATGTTTACTGTTGCACCGAGGGACTGAGAGAAACGCAATTTCGGTCCTGTGTATGTCCTGTACAGTACATATTGCAGATCTGACAATAAAGTTGACTTTGACTTTGATCTTTTGAATTGTGCAATAATTCAACTGTATCAAAACTTTCTTTGATTTCAGTGAGACTGTTCATCAGTTGACTTCTTTCATGTCTGTATTTCTGTCAGTTCAATAACTCATGTTCTATGGTCTCATCTTCTCCACAGTAGTCACATTTATGATGCTTCCCTGTTATGAATAATGTTCTGTTCAATCCCGTGTGTCCAAATCTGAGACGTGATGTGATGTTTCCTCCTCCTGTTTCTTTCAGATCTCCTCATTTCTCCTGTTTGTTGTTGAATTCTATAAAACCATCGACCTTTTCTTTCTTCTTCCTCTTGTTTTTCTAGCTTTCACTCATTTTTCCTTTATGATGCTTTTTATTTCTGCTCGACTGAATTTTATACAGTATCTATTTCATTTAATGAATCCATATTATTGATTAATGTATTCTATAACTGTATTTGAATATAATTATTTATTCCTAATCATTTCAGATCTACTATTGGGTCTGTGAGATTCCATGGTTGTATGACTGGTTCTGGTTCTGTTGGGCTCACATTAATATTAATGATGTGAATTTCTGTAGTTTTCTGATTCATGGTCCAACCAAAGCTTTTGAAATGGTTCTTGTCTTTTCCCAGTTTGAACACTTCTTGTGTTGGATGCTTCTGTTCAGGACCTTTTACATTTGTCCAGTGTTTAGAGCCAACTGGTCCATTCTGGTGTTCAGTGCTGGTTCTCCCATTTCTACTAATCTTCATCCTGTATGTGTTGTTTAAAGGCACCTGTAATCATTCTTAATGTCTGATTTGAATGATGTTTCATTTTTCTAAAGTTGTATCTGAAGCTGACTTATAAACAATACTTCTGTAGTCTAGTACTGGTGTATTTTGTACTTTATTGTAAATACAAAGCAGAACAACAATGCAATATAATGACAGTCTCCAGGGGGTTACAAACATTGAGTCAAAGAATTAGAACAACATGTTACACAAATACATTAAAGAGATACATAAAGTACAAGTTTTATGGTTTCATGTTGGTGGACTGTCTAATAGTTTTAATATTTTGTTTGACCTCATTTTCAAAAATGGAAATAAGTGGTTTTTGATTAGTGTAACAGCATTTGTGGATTTGTCTAAATATATAATGAGATTAATGAGATTAAATATTTTCTTTTAGCCGATGGTTGGTCAGTGAAGCCAAATAACTTGTGTTCAAAGCAAAGGGACAAATGTGGTTCAATAGAAGTAGAAGTCAGGATGCAGAGATCTTCACATAGTTGAGGAGAGAAGGAGCAAGAGCAAAATAAGAGAAAACATCTTCAAGGTGACCTTCACAGAAAGAGCACGTTACATTTACTGTACTTGCCGCTGTACACGTTGCACCGTGAAGGAATCAGTTTGGGTGTTCAAATGAGCCAGGCGTCGCTTGAGGAAAACAAGATTTATTGAAAAGCCACAGGTTAACAGATTAAACAGACATTTTGGCATTATTCGAGATCTGTGTGCACACGGACCAAGAGATTCAGGAAAGGCAGACCTGTCGCGTCGCAGCCGTCTCCAGAATGGCACATCCTTTGCATTGGTATGTGATATCATAAAATGTTTTGGGCTTCTTCTGTTCTCTCATTGGCCAGGACTTCTGATAAGGACTGGTTGCCTGAGCAACTAAGATTTATAGCAGGCCCAAGGTCCCTCTGCTGACCTGCTTAGATTAAGTGTATGTGCCTCTTTGTTTAAGTTTAAGAAGAGTTTAGATTCAAATGAGTCTAGTTTGTTCTGTGTACATTTATGTTTGTCATGTGAACATTATGTGTCATGTACTAAGTGTATTTCTTATGTGTGTGCTATTATATAAATGTACCTTGTCTTCAGTTCTGCCAATTTATGTTGGTGTGTGACCATCCCCCAGGAATGTGTTCCTGATGAGTTTGGCCCAAAGAGCTGCTTGGGACTGCAAGTCTGTTTTCCTGCACCTCTTGCTGAAAGCCGCATGATCCGGTGAGATTACTATGTGCACACGTGTACTATGTTGTCTAAAGCACCTAAGCATGATTGTATAAACATTTGTGATTACATGATGATACTAAACATTTGTGATTACATGCTGATACACAGTGTGAATAAGAAAACTTGTGAAATAGGTTTAATCATAATAACGTATAGAACTGTGTATTATCCTTCAACCGCCGTATAAGTCGCATCAGTCCAAAAATGTCTAATAAAGTGGAAAAAACATAAATAAGTCACATCTATTATGCGTCACCGTGGACCACCCGGAAACGTGGGCCGGTGTTGTGCCAAAAATCGATTGGCTGCCAAAAGGCGGCCGTGGGAGCGTGCACGGGAGGACTTTAACAATAATTTAACAAGATTAATGCTTAAAAACAATTATTTGTTTGCTTGAAATTGTATCAAAGGTGTGTCTCAGTTGAACTTTTCCTTAATAAATGCACTATATTGGTCTAATCAGCTGCATTTCAAAAATGGATCCAGATTCATTTGTTGTCCACTGTTGTCGTCACTCCTTGTTAAAATCAGGTCTCTCTTGTAAATGAGTCCCCGAGGCTCAATGGGATCAACCTGTATAAATAAAGGTTGAATGAAAAAGAGCTCATAAATAATAAAAAGAGCCCCGTGTTAAAGGTCCAGAGTGTTCTGACCCACAGGTTGTGGTCGGGTCATGTATGAACAATGTGTGTCAGTAAAATATCAGAATAAAAACCTTTCAGTCTTTCAGCTGTTTGATTGGACAGTTGGACAGTGTGGACAACAAGTGGACATTAGGACGTGTCTTGTTGTCTCTAAAGCAGAGCTGTTGTGTTGTTGTGAATCAGAGCTTCAGCTGCAGCTGCTCTGTCCAAATGGAGAGTCCAAACGCTTCATGGAGCTCATTTCTCCGTCCACGTCTTCATTTTCATGCTGCTTCAGTCTTCCTGCTTTACTTCCTGTCTCTTCAGTCACATTCTTGCTGCTGTCATGTGATCACTCTGCAGGATCCATCACTTCAACATTATTGATCAGAGAAGTCAGGAGAGAAGAAGCTGCAGAGACTCACTGGAAACTTTACACTTGTTGTCACAATGTCTGTCTGTTAGCAAAATATCTCATGAACCACTGGATGAGTTGTAGTGAAACTTGCAGAAAGTCATCATTGGATGTACGTCTACAACTGATTAGTTTTTGGAGTCAGCTGAAGTTACAATGGCTGCCACAGTTAACTGAACTTAAAAACATAAAACATGTCTATAATTCAGTTTTACAGATATTGATGTGACGTTTGGGGTGGTAGTAGCTGAGAGGAATCCCCAACACACAGTCTGAGCACTAATAGGTTGTCTGAGACCTTGGTTTAAAATTCTGACATTTAATTCTTAAACTCAACTCTGTCTGTTAGCAAAATATTTCATGAACCAGTGAAGATTTTTTAATGAAACTTTCCAGAGATAATCAGTGGATGTACGTCTACAACTGATTTAAGTTTTGGAGCCGATCCAGTTCTTGATGGTTGACCAGAAAACTCAAGTTAGAAAACACAGAAATGTCTATAATTCAGTCAGTTTCACAGATATTTTGCTAACTTTTGACAGAGATAGAGCCAAGATTCTTTCATAAAACATATTTCAAGTGCCACTGCACAAAATCTTTGTTTAAACTTTAGCAATAATTGTTGCAGTCAAACTTGATTGTCTGTTAGCAAAATATCTCAAAAACCACTGGACAGAGTTTAAGGAAACTTCCAGAAAGTAATCACTGTGGGAACATTTAGAACTGATTTGACTTTGGAGTCAGTCCAATTCAAGATGGCCACCACAGTTAAATAACAACAGACGACACATAAATGTCTCTAACTCAGTCAGTGTTACAGATGTTGAGTCTAACTCTGAGGTGGTAGTAGCTGAGAGTTATTTACAAAACATACTCTGAGCGTGACGTCTCATGATGTTGTTATAAAATTCCTCAGAAATAATGAGTCAGGAGTCCAGGATGGAAGTTTGACTAAATGTATTGAAGCAGCTTGAAGGAGAGACATGTTGCTCTTCATCCAACATGAAGCAAACAGCTGAAAATGGAGCACAGGGCCGTCCTTCCAGCAACACGTCTCCAACATGAACACACACAAACTATTGTTTGTCCATTCACAGCTGGAGCAGCTGGAGAGGGATTTCCAGCTGCACACGCTCTCATTCTTGTTTCTGTGTGTCCAGCTGAAAAGTACAAATGGTTCAATGTGAAGGAAAGTAAAGAGACGAAATCCTGAGACTTGGTCCAAAGTTGGACACAGTCCAAAGACACTGACGTCTAATCTGTTTCTATCAGAAGTAAAGAGCAAGAAAACTTCAAGGAATTCACCAAAATATGAGCTCATGTGATGAAGTGATGTCACACCTGATCTGTTCATACTTGAACATTTATTCTGGATTACTGTCAGCTACTACCACACCAACTGTTAGTTAAATATCTAAACATTTCACTGAGGGACACTTATTTTCCTGTGGCCTAAACTCTATTAGCTGTGGCGGCCATCTTGATTTGGTTTAACTCTGCTTAATTTGTTGCTGGAACAGGATCTGGAAACTCTTATTTTGACAGGGTGTGTTCTGCTGTTTGTTTGGATCCGGTAACTCAGGCTTATTATTAATAAAGTTACGAACAAATATGACTGCGTTGAACAAAAAAAACTTATATTGAATATGTTAACTGAAAATAATTACATAAACACTCATTTTAAACACAACAGCCACTTACAACTTGTTAATATCACAATCTGCCTCAACTCTTAAAAAATCTCCGCCCCTTAAAGAGTGGTGGGGGTGAGTGCCGAGCTAACCAGGCAGTCGTACGCGGGCAGGAGCCCACAGGCAACGGACATGAACAGACGGAGGAGGTGCCTGGAGGTTTCACATGTGGAGTCAGACAGTGAATTCAGAGGAGAAGAGTCGGAACCGTCAAGGAGGAGGGGGGTAGGATGAAAATGTTTACAAATGTAGATGTTTAACAACCTGTTAAAATACAACAAAATGCAGGAAATCACATCTACTTTATTCAACATTTTCTGGGGGAGGAGCACAGACTGAGTCAGATGTTCCTGTTGATGGTCAGTGGGATTTTTCTGTTTCTAAACTTTATGTTGTAAATTGTTGCTGTCTGAATCTAAATGACTTGAATGTTGGTGACGTAACTCTAAAGACACGTGTATGAAAAGAGTTGGACACTTTGTGAATAAACAGTGAAGACAGAGGTTCAGTGTTGTCCTCAGTGTCCCTGATGATGGAGGAGGTTGTGGACTTGTTCAGTGTGATGGTCCCATCAGGCTGCATCAGGCCTCCTGAAGGCCCACAAGCTCACAGCTCTTTTTCCACAGCTTCACCTGCACATCAGAGTCAGAGGACTGCATGGAGATCATTGTGGATCAAGATGGATCCAAAGCTTCATCACTTCATGTTCATCCAGTGAAGACTTGGAGGGAGTTTCTTTAAAAGCTCCTCATTACAAACTATGAAGTCAAACATGAAAATGTTCTCCTCCAGTGTGAAAGAGTTGACTCCGGTAGTTTTCCACATATATTCATGTGTAATTCTGAAATGTGTCTACAAACTGTGTGTAAACAGAGCACTCAGCTGAATGTGACAAACATCATGTGGAAACTGGAGTCACATGATGGAGCTCCATTTGTCTGCTGGAGTCTGTGGAGGTCAACAAATATGGAGGAATGGGACAAGCGTAGAATCTCCTAGAAGACGTTTAGGTGGAAATATAAGAATGAATCTGCAGCTAAACGCTAAATAAAAGAGACAAAATGAGTAAAGCAGCTATAATAATAATAAAACAGAAGTCATCATTTATCTGCTGCCAAACTTTACTCAACAAATTAGAACATAAACACAAAGTAACAAATTCAAACTGTTCTCCATCACAAACAACTTTTCCACACACGTCAACATTGTTCACCTGTTTTCTGTCACTTTGGCTGTTTGTTATTCTCAAAGTTCAACGTTTTGTTCAGCACATCCAGCGACTGTTGCAAATGTAAATGTTCAATGTTTTCCTCACAGAAACCTGCGCACATTTCAAGAAATCCATCAGAGGTTTGAGTTTAGTAAATCAGTGAACATCAACAGATCCAATGATTTGGATTCAAAAGATCCAAAACTCCACAGAAACCAGTTTGAGCTCAACGGAGACATTTTTGTCCATTTTATAGTCAAACACAAAGACATTTAAATCTAAATCATTCTTTGGACATCAAAAATCTGACTGTAATTAATTTGTAGATCGGAACCTCACATGATTCGACGATTTGGACCTGAACAGCACCTGGACTTGGAAGGCTGCAGTCAAAAGTACACTGTGGCCTGAGCTGAAAATAAATAAAGCGACTATCTAATCTGGACTCTGAGCAACCTTGAAATGAAGGCTGTCTGAAAATCTTCTCCTGGAGTCGAAAGCTGCTGAGAACTCGCTGCCCTCCCCCCCCTCCCCCAGAGGTCTCTGTGTGTGCATTCGGATGGAGCCGAGCTGAGACATCTGCAGACTGTGCTTATCTGAAATGATTACTCACGGACTAAATCTCCCTGCTTGTCATCAAAATGCAACATGTCTTGTCTCTTCGTGCTAAAGTTGGTAGAGTTTTTTGGACTTTATCATAGAGTGTCCTAAGACAAATTGTGATGGATTCTTTTTTGAATACCATGATTACCCGAGTGTTTGTTCCTTTTTCCACATCTGATTGTTGGTGGCGCGTTTTTATACTGCTGCGACTTTCCGTGCGTGCGTCCCTCTTCGGATGGTGCGTGCGCCAATTGCAGAACTTTGTACCTTGGTGCAAATTTGCCAATAAAGATATATTCTATTCTATTCTATTAAATCTTTTTATTTTTAAAGTTTCCAAAACTCATGTTTCCATCAAATCACAAAGTTTTGTTAACGAATGTGAAAGTTGATGTTAAATAGTTCAAAGCTTCATTTCAAAGTGAACCTTTGGTTCAGTGTTTGTCAGAAATGTTTGGTTGTGAAGCTCAGGCTTTAGATGATGGATGGACAGACAGACAATAAACAGATGTTTGAATGATCCAGAGGAACAGTTCAAAAACACATCTGGAAATGTTTCAACATAGAAACTACTTTCATGTTTTGAAACACTCAAATGTTTTTTCATCCAAAAGTGTTTTTGTGTTTTTTGACTGAACTCACAGAGTTGAGATGTTTTCAAAGTCAAAATGATTTTCTTTCCTTCATCAGCAGCTAAATGTAGAATATTTGATGCTTCATGGAGTCACATAGTGTTTCATCAAACAGCTGCTTGTGCTGCTGTTTTAAATTGTGTCCTAAATGTGAAAAGTGATGCGAGGACATCATTTGATTGTCCACTCTGAAGACTTTAGAGAAAGACAAACAGAGGTTTCTGTGAGACACTTGAAGCTGGACGTGTTCATTGAAGTGTTTCTTGTGAGCAGACTCCAACATGTCTCTGGTCTCAGACTCAAACACTCGGGACACATCAGCTGAAATAAAGTCCACTTTGCTGCAAACATCTGCTGTGAAAACAAAGTGGAAACATGAACGCAGCAGGAAAAGTCATTTTGAACGCTGCACACAAGATGACTTTTCTGTGGATCATCAGTGGAAAATATTGTCCACAAGTGATTTCAGCAGCATGTGGTGGTTGAGGCCAGTGTTCCTTTAACAGCTGTTTCCTCTTGCTCACATCTGTTTGACAGAATCAAAGGAGTGAAATAGTTAGAAATGTGTTCCAGTTTGATCCAGGTGAAGTTGAAGAATTCAAAGTGAAAGAATTCAACAAGAGCCTCAACAGTCTTCTACTCTCCATCATGTTCAGCCTCTGGATTGAGACGTTTCAAACTGAAAAGTTCATTTCCTTTGGCTTCCAATGATTTTAGCAGCTCAAGTCTTTTTTCATTGACTCCTTTAAGAATAGATTTGGACTTGTTCTTAAATGTTGTGTTTGAACACCTTCACTTTGTTGTTTTATGGATGTTATTTTGGAGTTTGTTGTTCAGCACATTGGTCAACTCTTGTTGTTTAAATCTGCTTTATTAATAAAGTTGATCTCATTTGATTCATGGATCAGCCTGTATTCTATATTTATACAACATGTAATGATGTTACACAACTATTTGATGTTTTTTCTAAGAGAATGGCTGAACTTTAGGACTTGATGACAGTTTTTCTACCTGATTGTTGTTTATTTGATGAAGAAATGTGATTTGATGTCTCTGTGATTTAAATGTGTCTGGAATGACAAAAAGAAAAAAGAACTTGAACAAGTTTCTGTCCACAGTCACACTGACTAAAGCTGACACATTAAAGCTGGTCAAACTTTGCTCGGCGGCTCCTCTCATCACTCCGTCCTGGAGTTTATTGCTGAAGGCTGTTTTTGTCCAAGTGGACAAATGTCTGAGCCTGAAGACCAAGGAGACAGCAGCTGTTCAGATCCTGAAGAAGGATCCAGATGTTTCCAGGACTCTGATAAAGAGGTTGATCCCAGACGTGTGTTCATGAAGATTCAACACTTTTCTTTCTGCTCTGCTTGAAGATGCACCACAAGCTGCTCATCTTTCATGACATCATCTAGTTTGTGTCCTCGTCTTGTTTTCCAGATGTTCCTGATGAACATGATCAGTGTCCTGAACACAGAGCCTGTAACCTGGTCCAGTTCTAGGACTGGTTCCAGTACATGGGGCAGACCTGTCTCACCTTTGAGGTGCTGGACAGGACTCTCTCTGACCTGTTGCATGAGGCAAACTGGATGCTGCTGAACACAGATGTGATCTGCCCCACACACATCTGCATAGCAGCTGTTTCTTCTAATGCACAACTGATATCTATTGATCTATAGATCTGGAGCAACTCCTCACAGCTGTGATTTGAAACACCACATTTGAAAATAAAATGTTTGAGCACTATGTGTGAGCACTATGGCTATGGGTGGCGGGATGACATCAATCTCGCCCCCATGCCTATGCTCACTCAACATTATGCATCTAGACAATTAGGGCCTGGGTTAGAGTTGGAGTGGAGGGGAAACTGGTATAATGCCAGCCTTTGCTCCTTCTCTTTCCTTTTTAAATACACTTTACAACAACACTCACCAACAGTACATTTGGGGACGGGGGTGTGTGTGTCGGGGTCTTGATTTGTTAATTTCAATTTTATTTATTATGTATTTATTTATATATTATTTATTTATTTTTCTCTTGCCCCCCTGGTTGCCTTGCGGACATTCTGGGGGTGGGCCGTCAGGGGTTGTGCTGGGGTGTGGGGGGGTTCGGGGCCTGTGGGTTCGCCGTGGGCGGGGCTGGCAGTGCGCTCCCTCTGGGGCTGCTTGGGCTCGGGTGTCCTGTCCTGTCCTGTCGGCAGGGCGCGGGGTGGGCCGGATCTTGGACGTCTGCTGCTCTCCACCCCAGAATGAATGGGTCTACCTCCTGGGTTTGGATGTGGGCTGCCCCATGTAGGGAGCAGGTACATGTCTTGGACCTAGGGGGTATAGAGTGTGCATCGGGATTATGAATGGAGCGTGTCGTTATTGTTTGTCTTTCTGTGACTGAGGGTGAGGATGAGGGTGGGTCTGAATGAGTGTGTCTGTGTATGAATGTTTAAGTGTCAGGCTGGGACTTGGACTGCCCCCTCTCTGATACTTCTGAGGCTACCCAGTGTCGCGCTCCTGCCACGTGGCCCCCTGGTGGGTGTTCCTCTGCCTACGGGCGTGCTTGGGGCCCTCACTATCTGGGGCTGGGCGCTTGGGCGTTTGTCAGCTCGGCCTGGTGGCTGCCTGGTGGGGCTCGGGTCCTCTGGTCCTGTCAGGTCTGGACCTGAGGGATGGGCGTCCCCGGTGCCCGAGCCTCGGTGACCGGCCCTGGGGCTACGTCGGTGCAGCGGGCTCCGGCGGGGGCCTGTGTATTGTCGCTGTTGACCCCGGGGGGTCATTGTGTGTGGTCCCTGGTGGGGTTCGTCCGGTTCTTCCACTTGGTCGGATCTGGGGAGTGGACGAGTGGCTCGTCCTGTTCGGGTGGTCCTGGGGACTCTGGGCTCGGGGTCCTTCCTGGGGTCTTGGGCTTTGATCGCCCCTTCGTCTGTCTCGGGCTTTGGGGGGACGGGTCTCTGATGCTTCACAGTCGCTACTAAATGTTCTATTGGAGGAACCTCATTCACTTATGCATGCTCACAACCACACACAAATGGATGCAGGGATGTATAGTAGATGTATGTAGATGGGTATATAAATGAATATAAATATATATGTATGTATATTGTATATATATTTGTAGGTATGGGTATGTGTATTTATAGAAATATTTGCAAGGTCATGAATATTATCAGTCTTTATGCTTGTATGTTTCGTTGTTGTGTTCTGTCATGTGCTTTGCAGGATTGTGGACGGAGGTTTGGTGTGTTTGCCTTGTGCTCTTTCTGTGGACAATTGTTGTTTTGTTGTTTTGTTTTGTTTTGTTGTCTCACTTTCTCTTTTCTTTCTTTCTCTATTAAAAAAAAAAATAAAAAAAAAAAAATAAATAAATAAAAAAAATAAAATAAAAAAAAAAAAAATATTGGAGTGAGAGGATGGCTATAAGGTGTGAAGGGAGGCCATCTATAAATGGAAAAAAAAAAAAAAAAAAATAAAAAAGAAAATAAAATGTTTCAAAGTAGAAATATGAATGTTCATTTTATTGATTTGTATATTTTTATGAATATATCTTAACAGTGTCTGACACCTGAGAAGATAAACCCAATATTTAAATAAAAAAATACCACTGTTGAAATGCAAAGTGTGAACTGTATGTCTAAAGAAAGTGTCTTTCAGAAGATTTCACTGAGAAACTTTCTATCAATTTGATTGAACCCTGAGTTTCAGTGATTTGAAGAGTTTAAATCACAACTCTTTGATTAAATACTAATCCTTCTTAAAGGTGCTGTATGTAACTTTTCTAACAATATATTTTTAACATATTTCTTCACTCTGTCACTAGATTGATGTTAGACAGGTAATCTCTGAAAAAAACTTTTGAAAAATATTGTCCCCTTGCTTCTCCAGGTGGTACTAAAAGCATTTCTAAAAAGCAAAAGTGACCCGCCGTTAACCAGCCAATAAAAACAGAGCTTGAATTTGAATTTCAGCAGACCACGGGGGGCAGAGCCATACATGGCTCTGAGGGGGAGGGAGCAGAATGCTTTTCCCTGTTGAAAATATTTCTAAGTGCTGCGCGCTACAGAAAGTTACATATAGCACCTTTAAACTACATCAGATGGGTCTAAATTCAGCGAAATATTTACAAGTTGCCATGGAAACACAGAAACTAAAGGACGTAGAGCTGAAGAGCAGGTCAGGTCGAGCTCTTATTTTGAAGAGCAGCAGCTAACGGAAGTGACGTTGCACCAGAAGTTGTTCAGTTGTGACGTCAGTGTTTGTTGTTCTGCTCCGTAGCTACGAGCTGAAGGTCTTTTCTCTCGACTGCTGCTCAAATGAGTTGAAGTGAATGTTAAATTGAGCTGTAACATCTGTAAATGTTGCTGACCGGAAGTGAACAGATGTGGAGACAGCGGCTCAAACAGCTGGAAGCAGAGGAAGAAGAAAAGTCTGAGGATTTTGGAAGTAGAGCTGCAGCTCAGGAACAAACGGAGCAAGACACATGTTAGATGCTGTTTTCAGTCCCAACCATCAACTGCATCTTTTAGGTTTGTGTCTTTATTCTTTCTCTCCAGTGACTTTGTTACAAGTTAGTAGCAGTTTTCTGGAAGATAAAGGAGTTACTTCTTACTCTCTGTGCTGATCCAAAACAAACAAAGAGTGAACGACTCAAGTGAACCGAGTTAATTTAGTGATTCATTAGATTGACCCAGATCCATAAAGTGAACCGGGTTACTTTAGTGATTCATTAGACTAAACCAGATCCATAAAGTGAACCGAGTTACTTTAGTGATTCATTAGACTAAACCAGATCCATAAAGTGAACCGAGTTACTTTAGTGATTCATTAGACTAACCAGATCCATAAAGTGAACCGAGTTACTTTAGTGATTCTGTAAGTGCAGAAGCTCTCAAGCCCCTTCAAGCTCTTTTTTACGCGACACATTTCTTCAAAAAAGGAGGTCTTGAATCCAGCGATTATATTTGTGTCTTTACTGAACTTAATAAAAATATACACAAAAAAAAGGCATACAGATTCAAAACAAATAGAAAGTGACGGTCAAAAGACTGTGTTACTCTTCGGGTGCCAGACTTCTACTGAATAAACGAATGCTTACGTCCTATTTATACCCATTTCAACAGCCAATCAGAAGGCACCACGTCATAAGCTTCAACAGCATACAATTCCAAATGCTTATTTTTCTTCAAACAATAGAACCTGGCTGTAACTCACAGAATCAATTCAGGCAACAAAATAAACATTTCTTTTAAACTTAAATCCTTTATATGGCTCCTACATTTTCCGGCCCCTAATTGACTATGTATTAACATATCAATTATTAACTCAACTTAAATTGGAGCCATACATATTTCAGTAACTTATCAAACAAAAGCTTGCTTAATTTGGTTACAAAACAGTCTCTTAATGAAAAATTTTATTCTCCATTCAGATGCGTCTGGAAGTCGTCCAGAGTCATCCAGTCCATGTTGAGGTCCATTCCAAGACTCAAAGTGGCTTGACTCTTGTCAAATTTATCAGAGCTCTATGGTGGCTCCTGATCTTCATCACAGACCACATAGAGTCTAAGCTCACTGTCCTCTCTCCTCTTCCTCCTATCATCAGCTGATATTTTCTTCTCCCAGCTTGGATGCTGCACGTCCTCAGGCCTCTCCTTTCGTTCTCTGAAATCATCTGTAGGTCTTGCTTTTCCCGTGCATTCCTCTTCTCGCTCATCACTGTCCAGGCTAAAGCCAGAACTATGGTCCAGTCTGGAAGCCTCTTGTTGCTTGGTCCTCTCTGTCTTCTCGTGGTCTGGTTTCTGTGTAGCAGACTTCTTAACAGGCTTGGAAAACTTTTCACTCTTTCCTGTTAACTTTGTGGGCTTGCTGCTGCTTTTCTCTACAGCAGGTGGATGAGTTGGTGACCTGCGAGGAGCTCGATCTTTAGTTTCACAGTTTAGCAAAAACTTTTCAAACAGATTGGTTGAGCCACTAGCATCCTTCTTTGCTTTCTTTTTCTTTCCCTTTTTTCTTTTGTCTTTATGCTTTCCTGCCTCCTTTGCCTTCTCCTTTTTGTGTTTTTTCATATGAACAGGGTTGTCTTCATCTGAGTTGGCAAAACGTTTCTTTGTTTCACTCTTTTTCTTCTTGGGAGGAGAGTGAGGTGTTGGGACTCTGTCTTTTTCTTCATCCGTCTCTGGTGCCGGAAGGGGTCTCATGTCATCTTTCAGAGGCAGCTTGATGCAATAATGACCATCTGAGAGCTGTGCTGATGTAGTTACAGCATGCATGAACTGCTTATCCTGCTGAGATGGTTCTTGTTTGTCCTCATACTGTTGCTCTGGGAAATCTGCATTGTAATGCTTCACCAGCATGTCTTCAATGTTCAATACAGATATACGATTGACAAGAAAATCTTGTTTTTTAGTGACACATAAGTCCATAACTTGACATCTGCTGACTGGTCCATTTACCACCCAGCCCAGAGCTGTTTTCACAGCATATGGTCCATCATTCTGGCTGTTGATGATCTTCCATGGCTCCAAAGCCTGGTGAGCATTAGCACCAATGAGAAGTCCAATATTTGACTCTAGTCTGGGAAGATGAACTTGGTTCAGGTAAGGCCATCTCTCCAAATCTTGCTCTTTTGGTATATTACCCCTTGTTGCAGGGATGTCTGGTTGAGTGTACACATCTGGCAGCGTGATGAAGTCTTGTTCATCGAGGCCACAGACCTCTAAATCTGTAAGAACATAACTACAGACTTTCTGTTCCTGTGCCATGGTGCGAAGAAGGATTTCTTTCTTTTTCCCACGAATATTTAACTTATTCGCAAGATCCTCGGTGCAAAAGGTTGCTGTGCTACCTTGATCCAGGAATGCATAAGTCTTAATGATCTTCCTGTTTTTCTTGTGTCTTATCTGCACAGGTACAATGGGAAGTATGCATTCATTTTCTCCGGCCCCAGTGACTTCACTTTTACAACCGGCAGACACAAGAGCACTTGTAACTTCACTTGTGTTTTGTGGGTTGTCATCCACATTGTTTTCTTCTGACACAACATCCTGCTTCAACACATGTAGAATAGTGGGGTGCTTAAGAGAACAGTCCGAACATGAGGCCTTTTTTCTACAGTCTTTATATAGATGACCTGCAGTTAGACATCCAAAACAAAGACCTTGTGATTTCAGAAACTGTATTCTGTCTTTCGAAGGCTTTTCTTTAATTTTGTTGCAAACACTCAAAGCATGGCTGTTCTTACAATAAAGACATGGGCTTTGAAAAGCACTGACTGTTTTGAATGAAGAAGTTTCATCCTGTTGACTCTTTGTTGCATCCTTTTCAGCAGGAGATATATTCACAGCAAAACTGCTTCTCTTTGAAAGGCCTTTAACTTGGTCAAATTTCTTTTGTGCACCACTCTGACTACCTGGAGTGGCATCAAGAATATCTCCAAATAACGGATCATTGGCAATCTTTGCTTGTTGGTAGATGAACTCTACAAGATCAGGAAATTTGGCTGGTGTTCCTTTTCTTTCTTTAAAGTTGTAAGCATGACTTCTCCACTTTTCTTTCAGTTTATATGGAAGTTTGCACAATATGCTTTTCATGTTTGTTGGGTTGTTCATTTCACACATGTAGTCCACATCGTTCAATGTGTTGGAACATCCAATCAGAAATAATGCAAATGTATTCAGCCCCTTTCTGTCTTCTGGTTTTATTTGAGGCCATTCCATAGCCTTTTTGATATATGCTGTGGAAATGGTTAACTCATCTCCATAGTGTCGATCAAGCAAAACTCTTGCTTCTCTATAAGCTCTGTCTGGCTTCATGTGCTCACAACTACGTACAAGTTCTAGCGGTTCTCCGCCTGTGAACTGTTCTAGATAATACAAACGATCTTGTTGGCTATCCGTTTGGTTCTCAATGGCATGCTCAAAGGCTCTTATGAAGGATCTGTAGGTAAGGGGGTCACCTGTAAATACTGAAATTTCTCTCTGAGGAAGTCGGGACAAGCCTTGCTGTTTTATGAGCATTTCAGTATGGTGATTTTGTTGCTGCAGAACCTGAAACAGATCAGCTGAAAAAGCATCAGAACACTGGACATGTGTTGGAGTGCTCTTTGATACAGGAGGGTTGAGATTTGCCTGCTGTCCATCCTCTGAGAATGTTTCTTGTTTTTCTGATTTGCCTGCAGAATGAACAGGCTCAGTTCTGAGTTTTGGAGTAGCTTGAAAATAATCAACCTCAGACTTCTGAGCGTCTTCAAACTCTTCATACACCTTTAATTTTGCATCTGAAATAGCAAGTTCTGTTTCAATTTCTAGTTGCTCTTTTCTAAATTTCAGACGGGCTTCTTCTAGTTGAATTGCTTCTTTGTTTTTTATAGCTGCTGCTCTTGCTAAGAGTGCTTCACGTTCTGCTTTAATTCTCAGCCGCGTTGAAATTGTACTTGATCCTTGTGATGCACTGCTTATAACTGAGTTAGCCTTTGAAACACTGTTGTGTGGACCAACATCATCCTCTGGAGGGCATATTACATCGTTTATCCATTGTATAATGCTTTGTATGAAAAGTTTAAACTCAGAATGTCTATGCTCGAAAACATCTTGGTCTTTGCATTTATCATCTTCATTTAACAGTTCACACAGTTCTTCATTAATGCATTTATACTCTCCCAGGCAATTGACAAAGTTTGGTAAAGATTCTTTATCTATGAAATCAATATTGCATTCATTTTGTTTCAATCTTTCAATGTTATTCTTCTCTTTTGTTAATTGTGACAGCTTGCCTCTTCTGGCTCCTTTTAATCTGATGAGTTTCTCATCAACAGCTCGTTCTGTGGGCTTTGGCTCCCTCTTCTGGCCAACGGCCGCAACTACACCAACGTCTGACATCTTGTCCCGTTTACTTTACTTTTAAATCTTTACACACAAACTGTGAGCTTCCACAGCTTCTAACTCTTCTAAAACGATCACACAAACGTGTGTGAAAGAGTTCCTTTATGTGTAGTAGGATTTCTGTTTCACAGTTCACGGGGTTAATGGAGATGCTGGCTCCGTTCGCCTGTTAGCTTAACAACCAACCGTTTTTTGTTGCTTAGCAACCAACCTGAAGTTTCTGTTGCTCTCAACGGCGGCGCTCGCAGCTTTTATTTTTCAACTCCGGCAAGGTCCTTGATGGAGTCGACTCTCAGATTGTCCTAAGTCCTCTTTCCTTTCTGTCTTGGTCTTGAAAGAGTCCTGAATGAGAGTTCTTTTGACTTGATGTTCAGTCTTTTGACTTGATGTTCAGTCTTTTGACTTGATGTAAGTGCAGAAGCTCTCACTAGTCTAGCCCCTTCAAGCTCTTTTTTACGCGACACATTTCTTCAAAAAAGGAGGTCTTGAATCCAGCGATTATATTTGTGTCTTTACTGAACTTAATAAAAATATACACAAAAAAAAGGCATACAGATTCAAAACAAATAGAAAGTGACGGTCAAAAGACTGTGTTACTCTTCGGGTGCCAGACTTCTACTGAATAAACGAATGCTTACGTCCTATTTATACCCATTTCAACAGCCAATCAGAAGGCACCACGTCATAAGCTTCAACAGCATACAATTCCAAATGCTTATTTTTCTTCAAACAATAGAACCTGGCTGTAACTCACAGAATCAATTCAGGCAACAAAAATAAACATTTCTTTT
>JBBPBX010005596.1:48236-71474 GCA_038048925.1 Garcialebias charrua | reverse complement strand
ACAGCGCCCGCTTCACTGCGGATGCTGCACCTATCCGCCTATCGATCTCACGCTCCAGTTTTCCCTCATTCGTGAACAAGACCCCGAGATACTTAAACTCCTCCACTTGGGGCAGGACCTCATCCCCGACCCGGAGAGGGCATGCTACCCTTTTCCGGCTCAAGACCATGGCCTCGGATTTGGAGGAACTGATCCTCATCCCGGCCGCATCACACTCGGCTGCAAACCGCTCCAGCGAAAGCTGTAGATCACGATCTGATGAAGCCAATAGGACCATATCATCTGCAAAAAACAGAGAAGCGATTCTAAGGCCACCAAAACGGATCCTCTCAACACCTTGGCTGCGCCTAGAAATTCTGTCCATAAAAGTTATGAACAGAATCGGTGACAAAGGGCAACCTTGGCGGAGTCCAACTCTCACTGGAAATGAGCCTGACTTACTGCCGGCAATGCGGACCAAGCTCTGACACCGGTCGTACAGGGACCTAACAGCCCATATCAATGGGCCTGGTACCCCATACTCCCGGAGTACCCCCCACAGAACCCCCCGAGGGACGCGGTCGAATGCCTTCTCCAAGTCCACAAAGCACATGTAAACTGGTTGGGCAAACTCCCACGCGCCCTCCAGGACCCTGCTGAGGGTGTAGAGCTGGTCCAGTGTTCCACGACCAGCACGAAAACCACACTGCTCCTCCTGAATCCGAGGTTCGACTATCCGACGGACCCTCCTCTCCAGAACCCCTGAATAGACCTTACCAGGGAGGCTTAAGAGTGTGATCCCCCTATAGTTGGAACACACCCTACGGTCCCCCTTTTTGAATAGGGGAACCACCACCCCAGTCTGCCAATCCAAGGGAACTGCCCCCGATGTCCACGCGATATTGCAGAGTCGCGTAAGCCAACACAACCCCACAACATCCAGAGCCCTAAGGAACTCAGGGCGAATCTCATCCACCCCCGGAGCCCTGCCACCGCGGAGCTTTTTAACCACCTCGGTGACCTCAGCTCCAGAGATTGGAGAGCCCGACCCAAAGTCCCCAGGCTCCGCTTCCTCAGTGGAAGACGTGCCAGTAGGATTGAGGAGGTCTTCGAAGTACTCCGCCCACCGACTCACAACATCCCGAGTTGAGGTCAACAGCACGCCATCCCCACCATAAATGGTGTTGGTCGCGTACCGCTTTCCCCCCCTGAGACGCCGGATGGTGGACCAGAATCGCCTCGAAGCCGTACGGAAGTCATTCTCCATGGCCTCTCCGAACTCCTCCCACGCCCGAGTTTTTGCCTCAGCAACCACCCGAGCCGCATGCCGCTTGGACTGTCGGTACCTATCTGCTGCTTCCGGGGTCCCACAGGCCAAAAAGGCCCAATAGGACTCCTTCTTCAGCCTGACAGCATCCCTCACCGCCGGTGTCCACCACCGGGTTCGAGGGTTGCCACCACGACAGGCACCAACAACCTTGCGGCCACAACTCTGATAAGCTGCCTCGACAATAGAGGCGCGGAACATGGCCCACTCGGACTCAATGTCCCCCGCCTCCCTCGGAACGTGTTCAAAGCTCTCCCGGAGGTGGGAGTTAAAGCTCCGTCTTACGGGAGACTCTGCCAGACGTTCCCAGCAGACCCTCACAATACGTTTGGGTCTGCCAGGTCTGACCGGCATCCTCCCCCACCATCGGAGCCAACTCACCACCAGGTAGTGGTCAGTTGACAGCTCCGCCCCTCTCTTCACCCGAGTGTCCAGGACATGCGGCCGCAGATCAGATGAGACGACAACAAAGTCGATCATCGAACTGCGACCTAGGGTGTCCTGGTGCCAAGAGCACATATGTACACCCTTATGCCCGAACATGGTGTTCGTTATGGACAATCCATGACGAGCACCGAAGTCCAACAACAAAACACCACTCGGGCTCAGGTGTTTGTGTTTATAGTTAATTAAGACGTATATATTAGTCAGCGTTCATGTGTGTCTCATTGTCGGGTCATTGTCCCTGTTCCCTGGTGTGTCGTGTCCCAGCTCCTTGGTCTCGTGAGTACATCTCGTTCTGTATGTTTAGTGTTAGTACTCCAGCCACAGTTAGAGCGTCCGTATTAGGTTTTGTTTGGTACTGCCACGTCAGTGTTTGTTTTTGTCTTATTAAAGTATTTATGATTTTTACTCATGCTTCTGAGAGTCTACCTGTCTGCACCACAGGGCTCATCCCTCACCCCACACCGTACTGTGACAATGAGGGCTGAACAGAGCTACGGAAGCCCAGGAGGCACAAACGAGGCAGATTGCAGAAAGGCAAAATCAACAAATAAAAATAACTGAATAAGATAAAATTCACAAATTCTCAATATCAAATGAATTAAAAATATTTAATAATGGCACATTTGTAACTCTGTTACACCTGACAGTGATGCATAACACATTCTAAATTCAAATGTAAAAATTCAAGATGGCTGCCAAAGCTAATTTCAAATCAAGTCAAGGTTCTTTATTGTTGTTCACACCTGTGGTACATGTGGTGGAATGAAAGTGTGCACACAGGGTCCCAGTTACATCCAACAAAAGTATAAATTGTAAAAGAAAAACAGTAATAAGATCTATGCTGGTGAAGATTTTCAGTCATCCAGAACATGATAAATTAAAAAACATTCAAGACAAAAACAACTGGACTTTATTTGTAACAGAAAACGTTTCGCTCTTCATCCCAGGAGCTTTCTCAAGATATGAACTAAGAAATACGCTAAACTAAAACTACGCTAAGCACTAGTAGTACAAAAACAATACGCCGAACAGCAGCACAAACATGAGTCTGTGTGAGCAGATGAGTACGAATGAACACAGCAATATGAAATAAATCAGCAGCATGAGCATAGCAATAGCAATCAATCTAGCATAGCAATCAAGTGGCAATACAGTGATTGTTTTCCCCCACAGTGATTATCCCAGTTAGAGATTTATGAGTCTAACAGCCTCAGGGTAGAAGCTGTTCCTGAGTCTAGTGGTTCTGCACTTAAAGGTGCTATGTGTAACTTTCTGTAGAGTGCAGAACTTAGAAAAATTTTCAACAGGCAAAGCATTCTGATCCCTCCCCCTCAGAGCCATATATGGCTCTGAGGGGGAGGCTCTGCTGAGATTCAAATTCAAGCTCTGTTTTTATTGGCTGATTCAAATTCAAGCTCTGTTTTTAATTGGCTGGTTACAAACTCTGTTTTTATTGGCTGTCATTGTCCTGGTCACTCTGTGTTTTTAGTGTTTTTATAAATGCTGATAGAGAAGCAAGGGGACTATAGTTTTTTTCAGAGATTACTTTGTCTAACATCAGTTTGTCAGTAGATAGTGACAGAGTGAAGAAATATGTTAAAAATATATTGTTTGAAAAGTTACAGACTACATTACAATCTTACATACCCCAGCTTTAATGCTCCTTAATCTCGTTCCTGAGAGGAGCGGGGCAAAAAGTGTGTGTGCTGGGTGAGTGGGGTCCTTCATGATGCAGGTGGCCCTCTTCCTGCATCTGAGGTGTAGATGTCTGATGGTGGGGAGGCTAACTCCAAATAGATATAACTCAGGTTTTTAGAGCTATTCACTGAAATTTGGTACATTGGTAGCTGACAACAATCCATAATAGACTATGATTGCAAATCAAAATTTCAAAATGGCCACCTGAGCTTAAAAGGAAATATACTATAAATCAGCCATTTTTAGAGATATTAAGCTGACATTTGTTGTGGTGGCAGCTGAGGGCAATGCCCAATAAATACTGAATTCAAATAAAAAATCCAAGCTAGCCATCAAGGCTACTTTTAACTCAGCTTTTTTTACACATTCAGAGCTGAAATTTGGTGAGGTTATAGCTGAGAACGTTCCCCTCACACACTGGATCAAGTAAAAAAATCCATGATGGCCACCTTAGCTTAAAAGAAAAAATGGCTACAGTATTCATACTTTTTTTTTTTTTTTAACCATATAAAGCTGAAATTTTGTATGGTTGTTGCTGAGAGCGAACCGTAACACATATTACTGTCAAATCAAAATTTTAAAATGGACGAAATGTGCCCGTCCCCATCAAAGTTTCTCAAGGAACTTTCTAGTTATTATCAT
This sequence comes from Garcialebias charrua, assembly GCA_038048925.1. NCBI lineage: Eukaryota > Metazoa > Chordata > Actinopteri > Cyprinodontiformes > Rivulidae > Garcialebias > Garcialebias charrua. The sequence goes on along the minus strand of JBBPBX010005596.1, from coordinate 67,381 downwards.
TATTAGTTTTATTTTTATTAGTATGCATTTTTAACATTTGTTGACATTTCTGCAGTGATACACTTGGAGTAGCAAGACTGCTTTTGATAAATTTGAATTTACTCTTACCAAAACACTTAAAAAACAAAGCTCACTGAAATAATGCGAAACTGTCAATTCATAAAAATGACTAAATTACTAAAAATCAACCAGTCATTTTTTAAAATTATGGTTCAAAAGAAGTATTAAAAAAACGAGCTATCAAAAGTGTATAAATGAAAGCTTCATCTCAGCAGCATATCACTGACTGTGAACAGACATTTTCTTTATTCACTATAAGAAATTAATGAGTTAATGTTTTCTTCACAAGTGTGAATCCAAAGTTTATTTTTTGTTAATCTTTTATACATCTTAGAATACTCCCTTAATTGGTTTTTGTAACCTAAATGGCAAGTCAATCATCATTTTTATTTGATCAAGACCTTTTAAAAAAAAAAGTAAATCTAACATTTTTAAACAAGATTAAAAACATGATATTTTACTCAGGCTGACTTGAAACACTAACTTTGTTTGTGTGTCAGTGGAGGAGATCGAACAGTTGACCAGCCTATTCCACCAGAAGCAGAGGGAGCTGCTGATGGCTGCAGCGAGGGTGGAGGAGCTGAGCGACCAGCTGCAGGCACTGAGGAGCAGCAGACTGCAGCCTCCTCTTCCTCCTCACCTACACAACACCTCCTCCACAGCTGAGCTGGAGCACCTCTGTAGAGAGCTGCAGGTGAGGCTTCACTCACAAAATCCTGCATACATTTTCCTGTTTCATCACGCTAAACTCAGAGGTACTTTTATCAAAGCATTTTAAATTTGACTTTTATTTGTGTGTTAAATTAATTGTGTGCGTGTTATGCAACAACAGTTCTGTTTGTGTTTCTTGTAGTTTTAAGAGATTTACAGTGAATGTGTTACCACAGAAGTCTCAAAACTTCAAGCATCTCCATTAAAGAATTTGATATTTTCCACTATTTCTTTTTCTATGAAAACTAACCACAGATGGTACAACATTTTTCATAGAACTGTCAACAATCTCAGCTTAAAAAATATGTCTCATGAAGTTAAGATTGTTGTAAACTTTTCAGGTCATGTGGAGAAAAAAAGTGTCATGAGAGAGTTGAGTTTGTTGATGAGAAGGACTCAAACGCAGGCTCAGATCCAGATGTGGTTGCAGCAAGGCTCCATTGAATGATGAGCTGAAACTGAACTAAACCCAAAGAAAACCGTACGTTTTGCTTCTTCTTCTTTCGGCTGCTCCTTTCCTCGGCTCGCCACAGCAAACTAACACACGAAGATGTGGCAATTATTTTTATGATGGATGCCCTTCCTGATGCAACCACAGACAATCGAGCTACCACAGCCCTCTCTGTGGAGCAGAGAGCTGCTATCTAGGGTGCCCGGGAGAGCAGATGGTGAGGGTTAAGGGCCTTGCTTAAGGGCCCAGAGTGGGGCAAATGAGTGTGGAGGCAGGCGTGGCATTGTCAGTTCAGGGAGTTGTACCAGTGACCTTCCGATCACAGGCTCGCCTTCTCTAACCTCTGTGCCGCCACTCCAACCCTCAGAGAAACCCTTACTGAACTAGAGAAACTAAAAGTAGTATAAGTCAGAGTCAGAGAATCTTTATTTTCATTTGCACTGCATGTGGTACATGTGATGAAACGAGATTATGTACACAGGGTCCCAGTTACATCCAACAACAAAATGCAAGAGAAAAACAGTAATAAGCTAAATGTTGTGAAAGTGGCCGGCTAAAAGCTACAACCACAAATGTGAAAATGTTGGGCCATAGAGTAAAATGTAAATAAAAACAGAATGCAATGATTATCTAATCTCACAAACACATATTTTTTATACAATGAACCACCGTAAACATTAAATGTTTAAACTAAGAAATTGCACCTATTATAAGAAAAAACAAGGTAATGTTGAATTTGATGGCAAAAAGTTGTTCCTGGGTCAAGACGAATCCGCTCTTATTCAGATGATAGTCTGTAAATGCCCAGAAACTGAAGAGAGGAGCTGCTGGAGTTTTTGGAGGAGAACGTTTGAGGAGGATTCTAGCTGTTTAACACGCTGGGTCGTTGCTAGATTCTTGTTTCATGATGCACCAAATGTTTTCAGTTAGTGAGATGTCTGAACTGCAGTCTGGGAGTTCAGCTTTGGGCTCTTCTACTACAGAACCATGCTGTTGCAACAAATGCACTACATGGTTTAGTTTTGCTGAAATATTCATTCAACCTTTATTTATACAGATGAATTGGACTGTACTTGTATCGCACCTTTATCTATCTTATCAAGACACTCAACGTGCTTTACACTACAATCTGTCCTAATTTACCCATTCATACAGCACTCAACTAGATTTCTACAAAGCTAATTGAACAAATAATTCAAAAGAGACTAATCAGTGCTTTATCACATTCATACACCGATGGGACACACAATGGAGGCAATGAGGGGTTCACTGTCTTGCCCAGGGTCACTTCGGCATGTGACTGCTGGTGGCTTCGAACCCCCAACTCTTGCATTGGAGGCTGGAGGACAACTGCTCTAACCACTCAGCCACAGCCGCCCATAAATCACATTGAGCCTTGAAGACTCATTTACAAGTGAGGCCTGTTTAGACAGACAAAAAAGTAATGAAAGTAAGAACATGTATAGACCCCTTTCACGGATTGCGCAATACCGGAAGCACCGCCATTTTGGAGGCACTCGCGCTGTAAACACACAGTAGTTGAAGTCGGAGCTCCAGTTTTATTTCTTATTTGACCTTGTTGTCTGGAAAACAAACCTCTGTAAAGAAGACAGAAGCTGCAAGAGACTATGTGGACCAGCTTCAGCCTGCAGCAAAGGAACGTTATTTGGATAAAATACAGATAATTGGCAGCTAAGACCCATACCAGCTGTCCAACATGTCAGAAGATGAGAAGACCTTACCAGCTGTGACCTACGCAGACATTGTGAATTATTTGGTGTTTGGTGATTTATATTTAATTTTTAATTTGTGTGTGTACATATAAATATATTTTGGGTGTGTTTTTAAACACACACTAGCTATGTATTCTTATTGTAAATGTATGTGACTCATCACATCAGTCTGAGGATTGAAGCAAATTTTGTCAAAATGATCTTAGATCCCTGTTTTTTAAGCTACATTTGATCCCTGGATCAACCAGATCTGAGCGGTTCCAGAGAGCAATGCCTTGATTTTCCTTCTTAATCCAGACTAAATGTGTAAATGTGTGTTTCAGTTCATCTTATAGAAGCTCTGTGCAGAACTACCTCAATACATATTTTTTAAATAAACATGTGAAGTACAATGATGGCTGACAAGTGTTATTCAAAATGTTCAACTCTTGTACAGTGTTTCAACACAAATTATATAAATAACAGCTTACACTATAAATCTAATTACAGTAAGAACTTTGAGGTGCATTCTGCAGACATTTATCTTTTAAGATAATAGTACGAATGGTTGTCTTTATATAGACCTTTTTTACCTTACAACTACTTTGAGTTTGGCAGAATATTTTCTAGTCAATACAAAAAGTGCACAAACAAAATGGTTAATGATACATAATGTCATTTATTCTGTTTAAAAGAGAGGTTTTCTAAATCGACGTGAGCTATACAGTATCAGCACCACTATGTGAAACATATGTTGTAATATGTAAGTCGTCTTGTTTGCTCACGTCTGTGTGATATCCATTACAGAAAAAGCATAATCAAAATTACATTCATCAAATCAATACATAAACAGTAATGATATAGTAATTCATGCTCAAATAAAGAGTGCAGTGAATGAAAAATCATGTCTGCCCCATATTTGCAAAAACAACTTCAAAGTAAAGGTGGAACAATGTAAAATAAAAATAAAAAAGGTTCACATCAGCTATCACTCTTCTATCCACTTGTTCTTTTTACAATTCATGCAGCTACTCATAACCCACCAAAGGTGGTGACAGATTAACCAAGGCACAGCACACAAAGCCAATCATATCGATTAATGCAACTTTTTCTGGATATCTACATGTTTGAAAATCAATAGGTAGAAGAGGGCCATTCAAGATTGTGTATTTTTGTCTAACACAGCCTATGACACGTTCAACATGGATTCTAACATGTGCTATTTGCCATGTTTTTTTTAGTTCTTTTTTGTCGTCGGTTGAAGCGTTCAGCTGCCAGATGTCATCCCACCATCAGCACCAACTGCACTCTGCAGCACACGTCTTCAGTGAAGGCACCCAGTCTGGATCATCCTTGCTGTACAATGGAGCACGTCTGCCTAAGAAAAGAAAAAACATAATAAAATAAAAATTACTTAAATGAAGTTGTAAATAATTGGTGTGTTAATATGCATATGAATTTCAAAACAGGATTTACAACATAGCACCGGATTGTCAGTTGTCAAACAACACAAGAACAGTTAATTTAGGTTATTGTATGTGCTTCTTACATATTTAGTGTTTGTACGTATTTTTTGCTTTTCAACTTGAGAGCTAGGTGTGTAGTTTCTCATGACAGTGCTCTTGTCATGAGTGTCATGTCACTGTCATGACATGTCATGACAGTGCTCTTATGAATTTTGAATAATCAGCATAAACAACTCAACAACTGAAAGCTGTTTATGCTATTTGTAAAAAACAAATAACTCAACAAAAAAAATTTAACGTTCCATGTACATTTTATGCAGCACAGTTAAAGGATTGTAATAATAATAATAATAATCATTTTATTTAAAAGCGCCTTTCAGGACACCCAAGGACACTTAACAAACCAATTCAGTTCAAACATTATCAGTGACAAATTGAAATATAAAATACATAAGGATTATATAATATAAAATACATTTAGTAAAGTTAATGATAAGTCTAAAGAGATGTGTTTTCAGGGCTGTCTTGAACAGAGAAAGGGAGGTGGTGTTTCAAAGGTCTGTCCTCGTGCTCAATAAACTTATGATTCGTGTAATGCCCTAATTCACTATAATCTACTGTAAGAAATATATTACCTGACACAAAGTGTGCAGAGCAAATTCGGATGTTGCTCAGTTTTTTTCAATCCAAGTTCTGGTTTAGGCTGGCAGCCACAGACGTCGACGTTCCTCTGATAACTGCTGAGTTACTTCACCTTGATTTGTGATCACGAGTGGTAATCTGTAAAACAGAAGGTTTTTCTCTCAATCTGACCGATTGTGGCAGCCATGGACACGACAATAATTCACCATTTTTTGATTTTGTGTGACCAGACGCGACGCACCACTACAATAGCTTTGAGGCTAACACAGCTATGTCGCCATGATGGCTACTTCCGGTATATTTCCAGGGTTGATGACGAGCCGTGAAAGGGGTCTATAGGCTTTGGAGACAAAAAAAAATCCCAGACTCATTCTGTGGCCAAGGAAAGATAGCCTCAAATGGAAAAAAAAAAACTCAAACTAAGGGCCTGTTTACACGGCGCATATTTTGAGTGAAACCGCTCCTTTCTCTCTGCGTCTTTGCTTATCGTTGACACGAGTTCACTGGCCTCCCTCTTTGAATCCGATGCTTTCTTGATCCACGGCTCAGGGTGGATCTTTTTCGCTGACCCCCCGTTGATAATGTAAACATCTCCTGCTGATCTTTTGTTTGAACACATGCGCGTTGCACGCACGCACGGACAGTCAGGGCAGGCGGACATTTCACGTGTCACCCTGTGCTAAATTAATAACATAAATATATATAATAAATATATATAAATAAATATGTGCTAAATTATAACAGTTTAGCAATAATAAACAGTATTTAATGTTAGCGTGGGAGATATATAACGTTATCTGACCTATCTATCTGCACTCGTTACGTTATTTAAACAATGCGTAACATGCTGTGAAAATGAAAACAACAGGTTTATTTTATATTTATTTATTCAACACCACAAACTGTATGTCACAAACATCCATCCATCCATTTTTGTCCGCTTATCCGGGGTCGGGTCGCGGGGGTAGCAGCCTAAGTAGGGAGGCCCAGACTTCCCTCTCCCCAACCACTTGGAGCAGCTCCTCTGGGGGAATCCCAAGGCGTTCCCAGGCCAGCCGAGAAACATAGTCCCTCCAGCGTGTCCTGGGTCTTCCTCTGGGTCTCCTCCCGGTGGGACATGCCCGGAACACCTCACCAGGGAGGCGTCCAGGAGGCATCCTAACCAGATGCCCGAGCCACCTCAACTGGCTCCTCTCGATGTGGAGAAGCAGCGGCTCTACTCCGAGTCCCTCCCGGATGACTGAGCTTCTCACCCTATCTCTAAGGGAGAGTCCAGACACCCTGCGGAGAAAACTCATTTCAGCCGCTTGTATCCGAGATCTCGTTCTTTCGGTCACAACCCAAAGCTCATGACCATAGATGAGGGTGGGAACGTAGATCGATCGGTAAATTGAGAGCTTTGCCTTTCGACTCAGCTCTCTCTTCACCACGACAGACCGGTACAGCGCCCGCTTCACTGCGGACGCTGCACCTATCCGCCTATCGATCTCACGCTCCAGTTTTCCCTCATTCGTGAACAAGACCCCGAGATACTTAAACTCCTCCACTTGGGGCAGGACCTCATCCCCGACCCGGAGAGGGCATGCTACCCTTTTCCGGCTCAAGACCATGGCCTCGGATTTGGAGGAACTGATCCTCATCCCGGCCGCATCACACTCGGCTGCAAACCGCTCCAGCGAAAGCTGTAGATCACGATCTGATGAAGCCAATAGGACCACATCATCTGCAAAAAACAGAGAAGCGATTCTAAGGCCACCAAAACGGATCCTCTCAACACCTTGGCTGCGCCTAGAAATTCTGTCCATAAAAGTTATGAACAGAATCGGTGACAAAGGGCAACCTTGGCGGAGTCCAACTCTCACTGGAAACGAGCCTGACTTACTGCCGGCAATGCGGACCAAGCTCTGACACCGGTCGTACAGGGACCTAACAGCCCATATCAATGGGCCTGGTACCCCATACTCCCGGAGTACCCCCCACAGAACCCCCCGAGGGACGCGGTCGAATGCCTTTTCCAAGTCCACAAAGCACATGTAAACTGGTTGGGCAAACTCCCACGCGCCCTCCAGGACCCTGTTGAGGGTGTAGAGCTGGTCCAGTGTTCCACGACCAGCACGAAAACCACACTGCTCCTCCTGAATCCGAGGTTCGACTATCCGACGGACCCTCCTCTCCAGAACCCCTGAATAGACCTTACCAGGGAGGCTTAAGAGTGTGATCCCCCTATAGTTGGAACACACCCTACGGTCCCCCTTTTTGAATAGGGGAACCACCACCCCAGTCTGCCAATCCAAGGGAACTGCCCCCGATGTCCACGCAATATTGCAGAGTCGCGTAAGCCAACACAACCCCACAACATCCAGAGCCCTAAGGAACTCAGGGCGAATCTCATCCACCCCTGGAGCCTTGCCACCGCAGAGCTTTTTAACCACCTCGGTGACCTCAGCTCCAGAGATTGGAGAGCCCGACCCAAAGTCCCCAGGCTCCGCTTCCTCAGTGGAAGACGTGCCAGTAGGATTGAGGAGGTCTTCGAAGTATTCCGCCCACCGACTCACAACATCCCGAGTTGAGGTCAACAGCACGCCATCCCCACCATAAATGGTGTTGGTCGCGTACCGCTTTCCCCCCCTGAGACGCCGGATGGTGGACCAGAATCGCCTCGAAGCCGTACGGAAGTCATTCTCCATGGCCTCTCCGAACTCCTCCCACGCCCGAGTTTTTGCCTCAGCAACCACCCGAGCCGCATGCCGCTTGGACTGTCGGTACCTATCTGCTGCTTCCGGGGTCCCACAGGCCAAAAAGGCCCAATAGGACTCCTTCTTCAGCCTGACAGCATCCCTCACCGCCGGTGTCCACCACCGGGTTCGAGGGTTGCCACCACGACAGGCACCAACAACCTTGCGGCCACAACTCTGATAAGCTGCCTCGACAATAGAGGCGCGGAACATGGCCCACTCGGACTCAATGTCCCCCGCCTCCCTCGGAACGTGTTCAAAGCTCTCCCGGAGGTGGGAGTTAAAGCTCCGTCTTACGGGAGACTCTGCCAGACGTTCCCAGCAGACCCTCACAATACGTTTGGGTCTGCCAGGTCTGACCGGCATCCTCCCCCACCATCGGAGCCAACTCACCACCAGGTAGTGGTCAGTTGACAGCTCCGCCCCTCTCTTCACCCGAGTGTCCAGGACATGCGGCCGCAGATCAGATGAGACGACAACAAAGTCGATCATCGAACTGCGACCTAGGGTGTCCTGGTGCCAAGAGCACATATGTACACCCTTATGCCTGAACATGGTGTTCGTTATGGACAATCCATGACGAGCACAGAAGTCCAACAACAAAACACCACTCGGGTTCAGATCAGGGGGGCCGTTCCTCCCAACCACACCCCTCCAGGTCTCACTGTCATTGCCCACGTGAGCGTTGAAGTCCCCCAGCAGAACAAGGGAGTCCCCAGGAGGCGCACTCTCCAATACCCCCTCCAAGGACTCCAAAAAGGGTGGGTAATCTGCGCTGCCGTTTGGCGCATAGGCACAAACAACAGTCAGAGCCTGTCCCCCCACACGTAGGCGAAGGGAGGCTACCCTCTCGTTCACCGGGGTGAACCCCAACGTACAGGCACCAAGATGGGGGGCAACAAGTATGCCCACTCCTGCTTGGCGCCTCTCACCAGGGGCAACTCCAGAGTAGAAGAGTGTCCAACCCCTCTCAAGGAAACTGGTTCCAGAGCCATGCGTTGAGGTGAGTCCGACTATTTCTAGCCGGAACCTCTCAACCTCACACACTAGCTCAGGCTCCTTCCCCACCAGAGAGGTGACATTCCATGTCCCAATGGCCAGCTTCTGTAGCCGAGGATCAGACCGCCAGGGTCCCCGCCCTCGGCCACCACCCATCCCACATTGCACCCGACCCCTTTGGCCCCTCCCATAGGTGGTGAGCCCATGGGAAGGGGGACCCACGTCTCCTCTTCGGGCTGTGCCCGGCCGAGCTCCATGGGTAAAAGCCCGGCCACCAGGCGCTCGCCAACGTGCCCCACCTCCGGGCCTGGCTCCAGAGTGGGGCCCCGGTGACCCGCGTCCGGGCGAGGGAACATTTTGTCCATTTATTTTACTCATCATAAGGGGTCTTTGGGCTGCACTTTGTCTGGTCCCTCACCTAGGACCTGTCTGCCTTGGGTGACCCTACTAGGGGCATGAAGCCCCTGACAGCATAGCTCCTAGGATCATTGGGACACTCAAACCCCTCCACCACGGTAAGGTGGCAGCCCAGGGAGGGGATGTCACAAACACTGAGAATTAAATTGAACACGTTAACAGAACTGTTATGAACTGGACTCTGCTGTTTTTTCATCCTGCTGGACCAGTGATGTCAGTAACGCGTTACTCTGTTCGGACCACTTTTTTCAGTAACTAGTAATCTAACGCGTTGCTTTTCAAACTGCAGTAATCAGATTAAAGTTACTTTCTCCAAATTATTGTGCGTTACTTAGTTATTTGTCATTTTCTGTAGTACTGTAAATAATTTAATTTTATTTCGCCAATGCGTCTCGGGGGGAGCGATAAAAAAAAAGACAGGAGTGACGTCAGTCTATGCGACCGCCCGGTGTCTTGACTTGTAGCACACGTTAGCATTAAGCTAGGTTTAGCATCTCGCTGCGGTCTCCTGTTTGTTTGGGAACGTTGTGACTTGTTAAAAACACGAGCGCACATCCAAAACGGTGTGTGGACTTTGTTTCACGGAGACTGGATCTGCAGCAGACAACACGTCTAACTTGAACGGACTTAACGACGTGATCCGAACGTGAACGAGGAGCAGCTTGTAAACACTGCTAACAGAGCAGCAGCAGCATTAAAACAGCCTTCAGGTAGGTCAGATCAGTCAATAACACAAACTGTAGGACATTTTAAAGCTCTGGATCTACGTCTGAAATGTTGTTGTTGCTGTGCAGGCTTTAAATTAACTGAGCGTCTCTAAAACGTCTTCCATCACGTCCATCATCATGTCAACACCAGCCAAAAAGTTAATCACTTTATGAAAAAACTGATGTCAACAAGTCCTGGAGCTGAATAAATCCCTGCCCTGATGATGACCGAGAGATCCAACCACAAGAAGAGGTATTGTTCTTTTATTAATAATTAACCTTTTTAATTTAAAATGATAATCTTATTAACTATTTTTATTTTTTTACCTGTTTGTGTTATTTCCAGTCTGAGACAGAGGAAGCAGCTGTCTTTTTCCTCTTGAGGGACATCCACCTGCAGCTAAGAAGCGTGTGATGATGACCCTGATGCATGCTCAATAATCCAGGTAGAAAAATCTAAAAATGCTAAGTCTGGTCCTCTGGACATTCAAAAAACAAAACAGAACAAAAAAAATTGTAGAAACGTTTTATCTTTTGTCCAAAAGACTTCCTCAGTCTGAGATGCTGTATTCATCTCAATCTTATAAATACTGTAGCACCCTCTCACAGTGGATGAACCAGTTTGCTGCTGACAGCTGAAACCAGCTGCTCACGGACCATCAGCCTAACAATGGATAGTTAGCAGCACCCTGATGGTTGTTTGCTATTCACAGAGGGCTGAGTGATACTAGCAATAACAGCATTGTAAGAGGGGGACAGTTGAACCCAGAGGCCTCCACCCCTGTTTAATGATGGATGGTTTCTTTTCACAAAGATGGCCTCCTTTACTCCTCTCTCAAACCATCGTTCCTCTCTATCAAGGATGTGAACATCTTCATCCCTGAAAGAGTGACCGCTGGCCTGGAGATGAGTGTAGACTGCAGAGTCCTGACCTGATGATGTTGATCTTCTGTGCTGGACCATCCTTTTGGCCAGTGGCTCATGCTTTTATTTATTTTCATACAAACGTATTGTTTACTTGACACATTTTCAAAATAAACATTTTATAAGTCTTTTTTGTAAAAATATTATTTGTTTAGTGAAGTCAAGAAAGACTACTGTATTTTGTTTTTTGAATATTTATTAGTAATTATTTTATTAAAACATTTAAATTTTTTATGTATTGTGACAGAGGGTTCTTGTCAGCGGCTGCTGAAAGTAACTAATAAAGTAACTTAGTAATCTAACTTAGTTACTTTCCAAATCAAGTAATCAGTAACTTAACTAAGTTACTTTTCCCAAGGACTAATCAGTAACTTAACTAAGTTACTTTTTCAATGTAACTATGCCATCACTGTGCTGGACACTGGACCCACATCCAAACCGGTCCGCTTCGTGGAACGAGAGCTTATGGACCTTGCAGGAAAAAAATAAAATAAAACCTCAGTTCAACTCCTGCAAGATGGCGCCTGTGTACGGCTGGACCTCTGCTCTCTCTCGTCTGTCTCACATTTTTGTGATTTGTTTAGTATTTTATTTTGCTTTATCTAGCCTGTCAAACAACTGTGTCTTGGCTGTAAAGCATTATCAATATGATCGGCACACGTTATTTTCCATAAAGGATTATATGGAGGATGCCTGCGTTACCTGGGCCAGGTATGCAGAGTTTTTCACTCCGCGTTTTGAATGCGCCACGTCATCACCCGAGTACCTGCTGCTGTCAAAGCGCCGAGGCCGGAGAAGGAAGCGGGGAACAAGAGCTGGTATCCAGACCAGGATGAGGAAACAACGAGGGAAAATATCAGAGTGGAGCGGGTCCAGCTCTGCTGGAAATGAGCGCTGCCTCCGGCTGGTACCAATCCGCGAACCGGTCCTGTCCTGCGCGTCTTTCCCATCCTGCGCGTCACCAAGCCTGTGCCACTCTGATCGGATCTTCCCAATTCGTCGTGCACGGCTCCCCACACTGCGTGACAGATTCCTTCAAACCATCTCCTGCCAGGAGAAATATGTGGATGGAGTTTATTCGTCACCGCAATGTCCTCTAACACAGAGCGCACCTGCAGCTGCGCGCGTAAAACCAACTCGGATCGCCCTGCTGAATGCTCGCTCCATAGCGAATAAAACTTTTGTCCTTGGGGATTTATTCAAGGAAGAAAAACTGGACTTCATGTTTTTGACAGAGACATGGCAGCGGGAACAGGAATTCATTTATTTGAATGAACTGTGCCCACCAAACTGTTCAGTGTTTGGAACCCCGCGGGTTGCCAGACGAGGAGGTGGACTTGCGCTCATCTACCAGGACTGCTTTTCCTGCAGGCTCATGAAGCCGGATCCTTTCAGCTCTTTTGAACTTCAAATGACTAAGGTTGGAAACATTGATTCATTTTATTGTGTTTTAATTTACAGACCTCCTGGTCCTGCCCGTGCGTTTTTAGATGATTTTTCTGAATTTTTATCTTCTGTCATTAAGCTTGAGAAAATTTTAATCCTTGGAGATTTCAATTTTCATATCGATGACTCATCCTGCAATGCAGCATCAGAGTTACTGTCACTCACAGAGGCGTTTCATTTTAAACAGCATGTTTCGGGGCCAACACATAAGAAAGGTCATACTTTGGACCTTGTCTTCTCCTTTGGCCTCATCATTGATCAGCTGAGTGTGGTGGACGTTCCTGTCACTGATCACTGCTGTGTGTATTTTAATTTATCTTTTAATCTCAACAGTTGTCCTCATAAAGTGATTTCCCAGAGGCGAATTATCAATCAGAAAGCGGTTGAGAAATTCTCAGAATCATTTGAGCCCAGCAGTTTTGTTAGTTGCAGTGATGCTGATTCCTTTGTAGAGTCTTTTAATAGACACTGCCTGTCTGTCTTAGATGAGGTTGCTCCTGTAAAGCACAAAATGTCCTCTTGTGAAAACGCTTGTCCTTGGAGAAATGAAGAAATTATGTTGATCAGAAGTTCATGTCGTAAGGTAGAGCGTTTGTGGAAATCTTCTAAACTTGAAGTCCACAGACTGCACTTAAAGGAGCTGATGTCAGCCCTAAATGAAATGATCAAACAGGCCAGGTCAGCATATTTTTCTAATCTTGTAAGTATAAATAAGAAAAATTCAAAAATCCTGTTTGATACCATTAATAATATGGTTTCACCTCCACTCCCTCCTGTGCCTGTATTCTCACTAGATGATTGTAACAAATTTTTAAACTATTTTGTAGAAAAGGTTGACAACATCAGGGCACATGTTAAATCAGCTCTTGGTGTCACCCTCAGTTCAGTCCCTTCAGTGAGCTCCTGGTCTTCATTTACACCTGTCACTTTAGAGGACGTGAAGGTTGTTCTAAAAGAGGTCAAACCTTCCTCCTGTGTGCTAATGCTGTCCCTGCATCACTGTTCTTGAAGGTGCCAGATATCATCAGTCCCCATGTAGCAAAATTAATTAACATTTCTCTTTCTACAGGGTCAGTTCCATGTTTTTTGAAACAAACTGTTTTAAATCCGATTTTGAAAAAGCCCAATTTGGACCCCACTGAGCTCTGCAACTACAGGCCAATATCAAAATTGCCTTTTCTTGCTAAAATTTTGGAGAAGTTAGTTACTGCACAGTTGAATACTTTCTTGCAAAGTAATAATATTCTGGACAAATTTCAATCTGGTTTTCGCAAAATGCACTCCACTGAAACTGCCTTATTAAAAGTATCCAATGACATTTTGATGGCTGCAGACTCCGGTCAGAGCAGTGTATTGATTTTATTAGATCTTTCTTCAGCTTTTGATACAGTCGACCACAAAATTCTGATACATCGACTGCAACATGAATTGGGATTTTCTGGAACTGTTTTGAAGTGGTTTTCCTCTTATCTGAACAACAGAACATTTTCAATGTTTGTGAATAACATACAGTCTAAGACCTCTCCGTTAATGTATGGTGTTCCTCAGGGTTCAGTCTTGGGTCCTATTCTGTTCATTTTATACATCACCCCCCTTGCAAAGATTATAAATAACTTCAGAAATGTCTCTTACCATTTCTATGCTGACGACATTCAACTCTATTGCTCCTTCAATGATTCAGAATTACACAAGTTAGATGAATTAGTAAACTGCGTGTCACATATTAAGGTGTGGTTAGCCAACAACTGCCTTCAGTTAAATTCTGCCAAGACTGAAACCCTGATCATTGCCCCTGAACAGAAAGTTCCTCTAATCAAGCAACACCTCGGTTCTCTGGGCTCCTCTTCTCAGCCGAGCCTCAGAAACCTTGGTGTTCAGTTCGACCAGTCAATGTCTTTGGACAAACATTCAAAGCTTCTGGTCAGAAACTGCTTTTATCACCTGAGGAACATTTCTAAACTGAGGGCATTATTATCCAAATCTGACCTGGAGATGATTATTCATGTTTTTATCTCTTCTCGTTTAGATTACTGCAATTCCCTTTTTACTTGTTTTAATAAGTCTGCTGTCGCTCGTGTCCAGTTGGTCCAGAACGCTGCTGCAAGGCTTTTAACAGGAACAAATAGAAGGTCTCACATCACACCGGTTTTATATGATCTACATTGGCTCCCTGTTGAATTTAGAATTCATTTTAAAATTTTGGTATTAACTTTTAGAGCGTTAAATGGACAGGCCCCCCAGTACATCACAGAAATGCTGATCCCCTATTCTCCAGCCCGCACCCTTCGTTCTTCAGCATTGAACCTTCTAAAGGTCCCTAAGACCCGGTTTAAAACTCGGGGTGACCTTTCCTTTCAGGCCGTAGCCCCCCGGCTGTGGAATGCCCTGCCCCTGTCTCTTCGTGTGACCACCTCTATTGATTCCTTTAAAACCCAGCTCAAGACACTTTTATTCAGACAAGCTTTTAGATAAATGTTTTTATTTTAGTGTTTTTATCAATTGTTCTTGTTTTTATCAGCTGTTCTTATTGTTTTGATTAATCAGATGTTACTACAGTAATTCTTCTGTTTATTTTAATCTTTTATTTATATGTTGTACAGCACTTTGTGATTTTATCTGCGAAAAGTGCTATATAAATAAACTTTACTTACTTACTTACTTACTTTTTTCTGTGATCGAAGTGAACACAAGGAAAAATTATTAAGAACGTTGTTTACCTGCTGTAAATCAGCTGATTCTCACGGAGTAAAATCCGACATCGTCACTCGGTTCTGGTCCGCTCAGCAACTGGTGTGCAGCTTGTTAGATGAAGCAGGTCCCACTTGGTGTCAAATCTGTCGACTCTTATCCAAATTCCAGCTTTAACTTGTTGTTAACTTGTTGACAACAACTTGTAGTTAGCTGAACTTTTAGCCCCATTGGTAAACAGACGAGGCAGCCTCAGGCAGCACGCATGCGCGTTAGTGTAGGTTCAAAAATTCACAGGCGCCATCTAATGGCCCGGCATGGTAACTACAGTGAATTCTTGAGAGCGGGGGGGTCATATCCACAGAATTCGCTCGTGTCAACGCAAATGTTTTTACTCTAATTAACATACCCCAAACCTCCGTTTCCCCCCACCGTGTCCGTGTAAATAGGGCCTAAGGCGCATAGTGATGCATACATTCCGCAGGGGAGGGGAGACGACAAGGGGAGTGAGCATGTCTAAGGACACTTCAGAGGTACTGTAGGAGTTTGGATAAGGATGTATAATCAGCAAGTTCCCTCTGGTGAAATCCGTAAACACTCTCGCGGGGTGCCAACGTCGACCTAGGACAGCGCCATTGAGAATCCAAGAGTCCTGAAATGATGACACAATGTTTATTCAGCCATGTCCCTCTGATAGGTTTGTAGACTTCCTCGGTGTGGGAGGGGAGGGGGCAAAGCATCAGTTTACAGGGCCTCCAAGCAAATTGAAATAAGGTCAAACCAGGCCAGCCGGGGAGCCGAATTCAGAAAAACATTTGTTTTGGGGACAGGCAGAACTTCACTGATTTATGTCTGCCTTGAGTCTTTAGTGGTCCTCACGGAGATCCCGAAACATCCAAATTAAGTGGACACACCGCTGGTCCGTGCCTGTGAGTATTCCCCGAGATCTGATCCATCCTGCCAACGAATCCTAGTGGTTGCAAGTGGCCTGCGATTCTTACAAATCACATCCAATTTGCAGTTCAGTTTACAAAACAATTTAGTTGAGGCACGGAGCAAACCATCACATAAGGTAGGCAGCCTGACTAGGACCAAATTTGCTGCAGACGACTTCCTTGTTTGTTGATAAACCAGGAACCAGACGATTTTTAAAAAGCAGGAAACTTGTTGTCATAAATCCAATTACTTTGTATATATGCATCTTCAACATCCTCGATGGACAGCAGATATAGACATATCTTCTTCCACTCGCCCCAGGAATCAATGACATGTTCAGCTGTGTGCGCCATCAGGGCAAGTCAGCTCACCTGATGCTTGTCTACTCGTTGAGGAAATTTTGTCATTTGCGTTGAGAGACCAGCTGACCAGATCCATAGCAAAAATTATGGTTCAGAAGATATATAGAGAGAGGCTCTGAAGCAGTTTCACAGACAGGACAGAGTAAAGCAAAGTGGAGGGAGAGGAGAAGGAAAGCGTCTGCCCTTGACATGAACAAGTGGTGAAGTGATATGCGAGGCCTTCCCTCAAAAGGTGTATGGGTTTCAGCATCTGTTGTTCTAAAATGTAATATACTTTCATGCGTTGATGAAACCTTTTCAGATGTGTAAACTGCCTATGCCATATGCACTAATATACCCCCCTACTATCAGAGAGGCAGACCTTTGAACTGTAAGCTGATAACAAGCTGGATGGTCCTACTCCTCTTTAGTACCGTACAGAGGCCTATGGTTTCCAAAAAATGAAAATAAAATCATAATTATTATTTTCCACTTTGTCTTAGTCCATTTTACATGAGCTTTGGTCCAGAGTACATGGTGGTGTTTCTGGATGATTCTAACAAGGTTAAGTCAGGTTCTCTAGATAGATTAAAAAAGGAGAAGTTTGCTTCAATTTGCTGATGACATCCAGAACCATGCCACTTGGATGTCTTGAAAAGGGGGACCATCAGCCTAACAATTGGTCGTTAGTGCCCTGATGGCCACTTGCTGTTCACAGGGGGCTGAGTGATACTAGCAATAACAGCATTGTAAGAAGGGAACAGTTGGACATGGAGGTCTCTGCCTCTGTTTAATGATGAGTGGGTTCTCTTCAAAAAGATGACTTCCTTCACTCCTCTCTCTCTCCTCATTATTGAACATGCTTCAGGACACTTATGGATGGTGTTCACAAATGGCTTTTTTGTTGCATGATTGAGCTTTAATAAGCATTTGGGATTAACCTGCCTAAATAAAGGTTGAATTAATGAAATTTGTGGATGGCACAGGGATCTGTTTTTACAGACAATGATTTGTGGAATTGTTCTGATTCTGGGCAGTGACGTCTGCAACAGAATCACGTGTTTTTAATGCCCTGAGGGCCCCAAGATAACAGGCATTCAATATTGACTTTCAGCCTTGTACTTGCTCAGAGATTATGATGGTGTTCACAAATGGCTTTTTTGTTGCATGATTGAGCTTTAATAAGCATTTGGGATTAACCTGCCTAAATAAAGGTTGAATTAATGAAATTTGTGGATGGCACAGGGATCTGTTTTTACAGACAATGATTTGTGGAATTGTTCTGATTCTGGGCAGTGACGTCTGCAACAGAATCACATGTGTTTTTAATGCCCTGAGGGCCCCAAGATAACAGGCATTCAATATTGACTTTCAGCCTTGTACTTGCTCAGAGATTTTTGTAGCTTTATAGATATTTTTTAAGGAACAGTTTCTTAGTTTAAACATTTGATATGTTTACTATGTTCTATTGTGAATAAAATATGGAATTACAAGATTTACTAATCATTGCATTCTGTTTGTATTTACATTTTACACAAAAGAAAAGTCCTCTTATAATGAGTACACAGGGGGCTGAGTGATACTAGCAATAACAGCATTGTAAGAAGGGAACAGTTGGACATGGAGGTCTCTGCCCCTGTTTAATGATGAGTGGGTTCTCTTCAAAAAGATGACTTCCTTCACTCCTCTCTCTCTCCTCATTATTGAACATGCTTCAGGACACTTATGGATGGTGTTCACAAATGGCTTTTTTGTTGCATGATTGAGCTTTAATAAGCATTTGGGATTAACCTGCCTAAATAAAGGTTGAATTAATGAAATTTGTGGATGGCACAGGGATCTGTTTTTACAGACAATGATTTGTGGAATTGTTCTGATTCTGGGCAGTGACGTCTGCAACAGAATCACGTGTTTTTAATGCCCTGAGGGCCCCAAGATAACAGGCATTCAATATTGACTTTCAGCCTTGTACTTGCTCAGAGATTTTTGTAGATTTATAGATATTTTTTAAGGAACAGTTTCTTAGTTTAAACATTTGATATGTTTACTATGTTCTATTGTGAATAAAATATGGAATTACAAGATTTACTAATCATTGCATTCTGTTTGTATTTACATTTTACACAAAAGAAAAGTCCTCTTATAATGAGTACAACAATGTTAACAATGTTCCCTCGTCTGGACGCGGGTCACTGGAGCCCCATTCTGGAGCCAGGCTTGGAGGTGGGGTATGCTGGCGAGTGCCTGGTGGCCGGGCTTTCACCCATGGAGGCTGGCCGAGCATAGCCCGAAGAGTCTCCTTCCCATGGGGCTCACCACCTGTGGGAGGGGTCAAAGGGGTCTGGTGCAATGTGGGATGGTTGATGGCTGAGGGCGGGGATTTTGGCGATCTGATCCTCGGCTACAGAAGCTGTCTCTCGGGACTTGGAATGTCACCTCTCTGGTGGGGAAGGAGCCTGAGCTGGTGTGTGAAGTTGAGAGGTTCCAGCTAGAAATAGTCTGACTCACCTTGTCACATGGCTCTGGCTCTGGAACCACTTGCCTTGAGAGAGGTTGGACACTCTTCCACTCTGAGGTGGAAGAGTGTCCAACCACTCTGCTCACCTCTCTGCTTGCCCCTGGTGAGAGGCGCCGAACAGGAGTGGGCAGCATACTTGTTGTCCCTCATCTTGGTGCCTGTATGTTGGGGTTCACCCCAGTGAATGAGAGGGTAGCCCTCCTCCGCCTAAGTATTTGAGAATGTGTTATGACTGTTGTTTGTGCTTATGCGCCAAATGGCAGTTCAGATTACCCACCTTTTGTGAAGTCCTTGGAGGAAGTACTGGCGAGTGCCCCGCCTGGGTACTCCCTTGTTCTGCTGGGATACTTCAGTGCTCACGTGGGCAATGACAGTGAGACCTGGAGGGGTGT